>ML401651.1:5235-16185 GCA_005239525.1 Nicotiana knightiana
ACATTTTACATGTGTTTGATTATCGTCTAAAACTCATGTTGCAACTGTTTTTGTTTAACAGATTTGATATACACTTGTATTTCATAACTGTTTTTCATAGGTAATAGTTTTTCGATATTAATACAAGGGAACAACTGTTTTTCACTAGTAACAGATTTTATAAAGATTGGGGTTTCTACCCGCAACTGTTTTTATTGATAACAGTTTTATAATAAGTACGAGGAAAATGCTTTTTCGTCCGTAACTGTTTTATTTGACAACAGTTTTCTGAACAAATACATGGATTTTGATCTTTCATGCGTAACTGTTTTATTTGATAACAATTTTTTGAGTAAGTACAAATGATGATGATCTTTTACCCCTAATTGTTTTTGTTACAATAGTTTTGAATAAGTATAAATATGTACATTTCTTCCTCGTGTTCCTTTCAGCCTGAACATGTTCGAATGTTTTTTTTTTTGTATTTTTGCATTAGGCTTTGTATTTGGATGACTCTTTTGATCTCTTTCGATTCTACTCGTATCACTTGTCTTGTTGGGTGGATGGGTCTTCAGGCTCAAGCTTTTGACTTTGTGATAGTCTTCTTTGCTTCGTCTTAGCCTTCCATACTGTATAGTCCCCCAAGTATTTGAGCTTTGAAGAATGAGATCTCGAGCACTTGATTATTCCTTCCTCGTGGTCCTTTTCCTGAAAAGGAAAAACATTCCGGACTCGAAGGTATATAGTTTTTTAGATGATGACTGCTTAACCCTTTAAAACATCCATCAGAAAGTGTAACCCTAGACCGGGAATTGTGTTATTTCTTCGCATCTTTGTAGGTCTAATATCATCATCTGGTGATGGGTTAGCTTTATGCCTATCATCTAAAAAAGTTAGTAAAACTTTTAAATGTTCAAAATAAAATCGAACGTGTGATACCTGGCCGGGGGTACTTTTTTCCTTAAAAGTAATACTTTTTAGGTGGGTGGCATTCCAGCTTGTTGGTAGAACTCTGCCGTCCATAGCTTCCAACTCATAGGCGCCTTTCCCAGCTATGCCTCGGATTTTGTAAGGTCCTTCCCAGTTTGGATTTAGCTTTCCTGCNCTTTACAGATGTAATAACGCTCTATGATTTGTTTTTGAGCTGCCATCCTTATCAGTGTTGCTTCTCTCCGTGATTCGAGCAGGTCCAGATTGGTCCTCAATTCGTCGTCGTTTTCTTCCTCCATGGCTGTTGTGAACCTTATGCTTGGTTCGCCAATATCCACAAGTATTAAGGCTTCTGAGCCATAGACAAGTGCGAACGGGGTTTCTCCCGTGGCTATTTTTGAAGTTGTTCTTTATGCCCATAGTACCGTTAGTAACTCATCAGGACAGTTTCCTTTGGCTTTATCCAGCCGCTTCTTTAGATTGTTGATGATGACCTTATTCGTTGACTCAGCTTGACCATTAGCCATGAGGTGGTATGGCGTTGAAGTGATCCGTTTGATTTTCCAGCTTTCGAAGAGTTCTGTGATTTGCGAGCCTATGAATTGTGGGTCATTATCGCACACGATATCCTTTGGTATCCCAAAATGGCATATTATGTTTCGCCATAAGAAGCTTTTAACTTCCTTTTCTTGAACTTGTTTGAACGCTTCTGCCTCTACCCATTTTGTAAAATAGTCGGTAGGCATGAGCAAAAATTGTACCTGTCCTTTAGCTGTGGGAAGAGGTCCCACTATGTCCATACCCCATTTCATGAAAGGCCATGGGGATACTATTGGATGCAATAATTTCGTTGGTCGATGCATGTTATTGGCAAAACTTTGGCACCTTTCGCATTTGGATACGAAGTTTCGGTTTCGTCTTCTATCTTAGGCCAATCGTATCCGGCTCTGATTAGGGATTTCACTAAGGATCTCGCCCCTGAGTGATTTCCACAGTGTCCTTCGTGGACTTCTTTCATCACAAATTCCATTTGGTTAGGTCCGAGGCATTTAGCTAGGGTCCTCCGAACATCTTGCGATAAAGCGTGTTGGGAATAAGGCAGTACCGTGCAGCTTTGCGGCGAAGTGCTTGAGCTGCTTTCCTGTCTTCAGGTACGGTGCCATTTTGCAAAAAATTAAGAATTTTGTTTCTCTAGTCCCAGGTTAAGTTGTTGAAAGTTACTTCATTCATGTCCTGGTCGATCATTGAGTGGAATAGTTGGACGATAATTGCATTGTCTTTGTTTGTTACTTCTGTGACTGCTGCGAGGTTAGCTAATGCATTTGCTTCTGCATTTGCCTCTCTAGGTATTTGCATTACCTTCCATGTTTTGAATTGTCTCACGAGCTCTCGTGCTTTTTCAAGATACTGTTGCATTCGAGTCTCTCGTGCGATGTAAGTCCCCTGCATCTGATTTGCTCGATTGAGAGTTCCCGTGTGAGTTCAAGCCCTGCAATAACATCTTTGTACTCTGCTTCATTGTTAGTTATAGGATAACACTTGATAGCTTGTCGTGTCTTTTCACCCGTGGGTGATATTAAGACAATGCCTAAGCCGACACCTTTTATATTTGAGGAGCCATCGGTAAATAGGATCCATAGGCCCGGATTAGCACCGTTAAAAAGTTGTAAATCTTTCTCTACTTCAGGGATAATGTTATTACTAAAATCAGCAACAAAATCAGCTAGTATTTGAGACTTAATTGCAGTCCTAGGCTGATAGATTATTTCATGCTCACTTAATTCTATGGCCCACTTGGCTAATCTTCCTGACAATTCTTGTTTATGCAGAATATTTCTTAAAGGATATGAAGTCACAACGGTGATTGGGTGACATTGAAAATATGGTCGTAATTTTCTAGATGCCATTATTAAAGCTAAGGCTAATTTTTCCAAATGTGGATATCTAGTTTCAGCTTGTAGCAAAGTTTTACTTACATAGTAGATAGGTGATTGCTTACTTTTTTCTTCTCTTACCAGTACTGCACTTACAACAATTTCTGAAACAGCCAGGTGGATGTACAATCTTTCCTCTTCTTTTGGCTTTGAAAGCAGCGGTGGTTTCGATAGATAAATCCTCAGATTCTTGAGGGCTTGCTGACATTCTTCAGACCATTCGAACTGATTCTGCTTTTTGATAACTGAGAAGAATTTAAAACTTTTTTCGGAAGACATAGAAATAAATCTTCCAAAGCTGCTATTCTCCCTGTTAGTCTTTGAACTTCTTTTTTATTTGTTAAAATATCAGGTATTTCTTCTATAGCTTTAATTTGAGCGAGGTTTACATCTATTCCTCTGTTTGATACAAGGAAACCCAAAAATTTACCTGATTGCACTCCAAAAGCGCATTTTTTAGGATTTAGCTTCATATTTTACCTACGTAAAATATCAAAAGTAGTAGAGAGATGCTGAAAATGATCTTCCGCTTGTGTTGATTTAACCAACATATCGTCAATATAAACTTCCATCGTCTTTCCAAGATGTTCTTGGAACATTTTAATCACTAACCTTTGATAGGTGGCTCCAGCAATTTTCAAGACAAAAGGCATAACTTTATAACAGTAAGTCCCCCTGTTTGTAATGAAGGAAGTTTTTTCCTCATCTGAGGGATCCATTTTAATCTGATTATAACCATAATATGCATAAAAAAAGCTTAATAATTCATGACATGTAGCGGCATCAATCATTTGATCTATATGTGGTAACGACATCAATCATTTGATCTATAGTTGAGGATAACCATCAAACATGGGAATATATATATATATATATATATATATATATATATATATATATATATATATATAATGATGAAAAGTCATAATTGAAGGTATCACTTCGGGACTGACGCAACCGCAGAAAGCCCTAAAAAGCTTTGAGTAACTGCAGAACCAATCTGAGAAGGACACGTGGTTTGAGCATTAAATAGAAGTGACAAATTATGCCTATGATTCAGAGAAGGATACAATGTTTCGAGGTAAAGAGGCGGCAAAATATTCCCGCAATAAATGAGTATCCACTTACCAAATATTGATCTATAAATACATGGTAAGTGGGGGGACTATCTGTATTGGTAAAAAAGAGCTTCATACGTGTAATAAATCTTGATGACTCAGGAGTATACGTGGAGCAATGAAGACACGACAGTTGGACGGGACTCTATGAAGAGGTATGAGACAAAGAGGCACGGCAAATCACACCCACGGGTTAATTAGCTACGGAAGTCTCAACCTAATTGAGAAGATGAAGAGACACGGTCAAAATGTATCTAAGCAGAACAAAGGGCGGATTTAGAGATCTTCAATTAGTGATCCACACGTTACACGACATTCACGCAACATTTACGATTACTCATTGTAACGTTACATTAATGTCATAAGTAGTCATTAATGCTCAATCACTGAAAAAGACAAACGTTATATTAAGAAATTCCTTATATAAGGGAGTAAAATATAACCTATAAAGGATCACCCGAACTACTATTGCAATATACTTACTTTTTGTGCATCTTATTGCTTTCCATTTACAAGTTTGCCTACAATTATAATCTTATTCTTTGGTTATCAGAAACCCGCGTTCTTCTTAAAATAGCTTTGGGCAAAGAATCCAATTCTTTGGTTAAACAAATTGGTTCCGTTATCGGGAATTGTGTTATTTCCTCACGTCTTTGCAGGTCTAATATCATCATCTGGTGATGGGTTAGCTTTATGCCTATCATCTAAAAAAGTTAGTAAAATTTTTAAATGTTCAAAATAAAATCGAACGTGTGAAACCAGACCGGGGTGCTTCTTTTCCTTAAAAGTAATACTTTTTTAGGTGGATAGCGTTCCAGCTTGTTGGTAGAACTCTGACATCTATAGCTTCCAACTCATAGGTTCCCTTCCCAGCTATGCCTCGGATTTTGTAGGGTCCTTCCTAGTTTGGATTTAGCTTTCCTGCGCCTGCTTCTTTTGTTGATTGAAAGACTTTTTTGAGGACGAAGTCCCCAATCTTGAAGTACCTGAGATGAGCTTTACGGTTGTAATAACGCTCTATGATTTGTTTTTGAGCTGCCATCCGTATCAGTGCTGCTTCTCTCCGTGATTCGAGCAGGTCCAGATTGGTCCTCAATTCGTTGTCGTTTTCTTCCTCCATGGATGTTGCGAACCTTATTCTTGGTTCGCCAATCTCCACAGGTACTAAGGCTTCTGAGCCATAGACAAGTGCGAACCGGGTTTCTCCCGTGGCTGTTTTTGAAGTTGTTTAGTATGCCCATAGTACCGTTGGTAACTCATCAGGCCAGTTTCCTTTGGCTTTATCCAGCCGCTTCTTTAGATTGTTTATGATGACCTTATTCGTTGACTCAGCTTGACCATTAGCCACGGGGTGGTATGGCGTTGAAGTGATCCGTTTGATTTGCCAGCTTTCGAAGAATTCTGTGATTTGCGAGCCTATGAATTGTGGGCCATTATCACACACGATCTCCTTTGGTATCCCAAAGCGGCATATTATGTTTCTCCATAAGAAGCTTTTAACTTCCTTTTCTCGCACTTGTTTGAACGCTTCTGCCTCTACCCATTTTGTAAAATAGTCGGTTAGCTAAGAAAAAATCGTACCTGTCCTTTAGTTGTGGGAAGAGGTCCCACTATGTCCATACCCCATTTCATGAAAGGCCATGGGGATACTATTGGATGCAATAATTTTGCTGGTCGATCCACGTTATTGGAAAACCTTTGGCACCTGTCGCATTTGGATACGAAGTTCTCAGGTTCTTCTTCCATCTTAGGCCAATAGTATCCGACTCTGATTAGGGTTTTCACTAAGGATCTCGCCCTTGAGTGATTTCCACAGTGTCCTTCGTGGATTTCTTTCATAAAAAATTCCGTTTGGTTAGGTCCGAGGCATTTAGATAGGGGTCCTCTGAACATCTTGCGCTAAAGCGAGTTGCGAATAAGGCGGTACCGTTCAGCTTTGCGGCGAAGTGCTTAAGCTGCTTTCCTGTCTTCAGGTACGATGCCATTCTGTAAAAAAATAAGAATTTTGTTTCTCCAATCCCAGGTTAAGTTGTTGAAAGTTACCTCATTCATGTCCTGGTCGATCATTGAGTGGAATAGTTGGACGACAGTTGCATTGTCTTTGTTTGTTACTTCCGTGACTGCTGCGAGGTTAGCTAATGCATCTTCTTCTGCATTTTCCTCTCTAGTTATTTTCATAAGTCAGTATAATCTATGCATACTCTCCATTTGCCATTCTTTTTAGGTACTACCACGGTGTTAGCTAGCCAGTTAGGGTACATTACCTCTCGTATCGAACCAATCTTCAAGAGTTTCTGTATCTCTTCGTCAATCACTTGGTTCTTGAATGGTCCTTGCTTTCTTTTCTTCTACTTAACAGGTACGAAGGATGGATCTTTATTTAGTTTATGAGTCATCACTTCTAGTGGGATGCCTGTCATATCTGAGTGGGACCACACAAAGCAGTATACGTTATCCTTTAAATAATAAATTAACTTACCTCTTCGACTGGGGCCCAGCCTCGTGCCTATATACACTTTTTTTTAGGATTTTGTTCAGACAATGGAACAGCTTCGAGCTCTTCCGTAGTTGTTTTGATGTGCTCATCTTCCTCTGGTTCATGAATGACGCCCGGTCTAGAATCTGCATCCGTGTGGTTTAATGCACCTTCTGTGGTAACTTGATTCACCTTCTCGTAAGTATTTGCTTTCGTACCTGTTTTAGCAATAATACCTTCCGTACCTATTTGGGTAGTAATTTATTCCATGCCTGTTTGGGCGGTGTTACCCGCTTTGGAGATTCCCTTATCTTGTGATTCTTCCACCTCTATTTTTTTGTTGTAGTGTACCACGGAATTTATATTTCTTGTGTTCTGTTGATCGCCTCTAATTTGCTAAATCCCCCATTCAGAGGGGAATTTAATTACCTGATGCAAGGTGGAGGTTATTGCTTTCATGTCGTGGATCCATGGCCTTCCCACGATTACATTATAAGCCATGTCAGTATCGATGACTTGGAACCTGGTACTTTTGATCACCCCCTCAATATAAGTGCTAGGCTCAATTTCTCCTTTTGTTATAACCGTAGAGTTATCAAACCCTGATATGGCTCGTGCTCTTGGGGTTACTTGATTCCCCAATAGCATTTCTTCCATGAGTCTTAGCAAAATGATATTGACTGAGCTACCTGGATCAATCAACACTCTTTTTACGTTAGTGTCATGAATAAGTAAAGAAATTACTAGAGCATCATTGTGAGGAAGCATTAATTCGCCGATATCTGCATCATCGAAGGTTATATCGTCCTCTTCCAGATTTTCACGAACACATTTTCCATGTGTAATTGTGAACTTTGTGGTCGATTTGCAGACCACTCTGTTTACTTCTTCACCTCCGTGTATCACGTTGACGGTTCATTTTGGAGAAGGAGGATTTGGGGGCTCCTGCTTGTTCTTCATATATGCCTGTTTACCTTTATCACTAAACAATTCTGTTAAATAGCCCTGTTTCATTAAATTTTCTACTTCACCTTGTAAAAATCAGCAATCCGTAGTCTTGTGCCATGATCATTATGGAATTCACACCAGTGATCTGGGTTCCTTTTATTTGGATTTGATCGTATCCCTTTGGGCCACTTAACCTTGTCTCCCATGTTCCTCAATATTGAGACAAGTTCAATAGTACTTAAATTAAAGGTATGATCCCCAATTCGGGTATTACCTCTAGGTCGTTCATCTTAATCTTTTCTGGATCTAGATGAGGATGAGACTACGTCTCTTCCTGGTGGTCTATAGTCTGACCTAGTGTTTTCAAACCTGGGACGAATATCACATCCCGAGGGTCCTAAGTAAGGATCGTACCTATTTTTACCTGATCTTCTGTCTAATTCAGGACGTCTGGATCTGGAATGATCTTCATCTCTTGAACGAGCAATGATATCTTCTTCTATTCTGAGTTTAGTACTATACATGTTATATACATCGTTCCATGTTGTAGCGGGGAATTCTCTTAGACTTTCCTTAAGTCGTCTCGTGGCTTCTGAGCTTTTATCGTTTAGGTTGCTTGCAAATGCCATGGCTGCCCAATTATCAGGCACCCTGGGTAACTGCATTTTTTCTCGTTGAAACCTGTCTACAAACTCACGGAGTAGTTCCGTGTCTCCTTGTTTTATTTTGAATATGTCTTCCATTCTTTTCTCAACTTTTTGTGCACCAGAGTGTGCTTTTATAAATGAATCTGCAAGCTCAGCAAAAGAGTCAATAGAATTTTCAGGGAGAAGAGAATACCAGGTTAGGGCTCCTTTGGTAAGTGTTTCCCCAAATTTTTTGACAAGGACTGATTCAATCTCTTGTTTTGTTAAGCCGTTGCCTTTTACTCCAATAGTGAAAGCAGTTACATGATCACGTGGGTTAGTTGTTCAATCATATTTGGGAACATCAGGCATTTTAAACTTCTTGGCTTCTAAGGTTGTTGAGAATACCTATCAACATTAATGCCTTTGATAATAGAAGGTGCTCCAGGAATTTGTTCGATGCGATCGTTCTGCTCCTTCATCTATTTCTGCATAGTTAGCAGTAAATTTTGTAATTCAGAGTTATTAGATATACTTGGTCTCGCTTCGAGAGATTCATTAGGAGTATCTCCCCTTCCTGAGTTTGCCAACCCAGATTGAGGATTTTCCATGGTGATGGTATTATTGGGGGGTGGTGTCGGTGGTGCAGGTAACGCTGCTGGCAATCCCCTCGCAAAATCTACGATAATCGTTCAAGGGATTATGTGCAACTCAGCATGCCTGCAAACTGTCCGTTGACTATGACAGTAAAATCTCACGCGGCAATGTGTAGTCAAGTTGCTGGCACATCATGACATCATATGAAAAACTTCAGCACAAGATGCTGAAGTCAATTAGTTCATTTGTAAAATCTTCAGCACCTCATATGCTGAAGTTTTGTCCTTAATACTATAGTCTTGTCATGAGCTTTTTTTAAAACTTCAGCACAAGAAGCTGAAGTTAATCAGTTCATTTTTAAAAACTTCAGCACCGCATGTGCTGAAGTTTGTTTAGTCTTCATGAGCTTTATGAAAAACTTCAGCACAAGATGCTGAAGTAAATTAGTTCATTTTTAATACTTCAGCAACCACTGTGCTGGAGTTTTAATACCTGGATTCGATAGCTTAGTCTTCATGAGCTTTGTGAAAAACTTCAGCACAAGATGCTGAAGTCAATTAGTTCATTTGTAAAATCTTCAGCACCTCATATGCTGAAGTTTTGTCCTTAATTCTATAGTTTTTTCATGAGTTTTTTTTAAACTTAAGCAGAAGATGCTGAAGTCAATTAGTTCATTTGTAAAATCTTCAGCACCTCATATGCTGAAGTTTTGTCCTTAATTCTATAGTTTTTTCATGAGTTTTTTTTAAACTTAAGCAGAAGATGCTGAAGTCAATTAGTTCATTTGTAAAATCTTCAGCACCTCATATGCTGAAGTTTTGTCCTTAATTCTATAGTTTTTTCATGAGTTTTTTTTAAACTTAAGCACAAGATGCTGAAGTCAATTAGTTCATTTGTAAAATCTTCAACACCTCATATGCTAAAGTTTTGTCATGATCTTTTTTTAAAACTTCAGCACAAGAAATTGAAGTTAATCAGTTCATTTGTAAAAACTTCAGTTCTCGATATGCTGAAGTTTTCTCCTGTATTCAATTGTTTATTAGAAAAAGCTTTTTGAAAAACCTTCAACACAAGACAAGCTGAAGTTTTTTAGTAATGGTTGTAAAAACTTCAGCACAATACAAACTAATGTTTTTTACTGAATTCATTAGTTTACTTCATGTTGAAGTTTAGCATGCTTCATCAAAAATATACTAAAAATTTGTGATAAAATATATTAGATTTCACTTATATCCTTTAAAAAAAATAAAAAATTTGTTTTTCATTTACAAGTTATACCCTATTGAAAAAATTCACACAGAGTATCTTCATGTTCTCCATAGTCATCTCCTAATTTCTCTTCTGGAGTATCATAGCCGCTTTTCTTTTTCCCCATTGCATGAGCCCACAGATTTGCAACCAATTCTCTCCTGAATGTAAGAGCCTGACTTTGATCGAAATTAAAGACATCTTCTCTCTTCAAGCGCATGTCCATGAACTTAAGAGTATATATACCACAATCAACACTACAAAAACACGTGAAANACAACCGGGCATAAATTTCGACATGTTTAACCGCACTTTTATATGATTGATTTTTTAAGGAATGATACACATATATAATCTTCTCTTCAAAGCTCAGAATTCCAAAAAAGTAGTGCGTTGATGTCTGCTTCCCTGTTGGCGGAAGTCGAAATGGAAAAAATACTTTTTCAGCACATGCCCATGAGATCCCACATGAGAGGTCAGTGCCTCTTACATAGTTGGTCACCATTTCACCAGTTGATTGATCTTCATACCAAGTATACTCTGTAAGTTCCTGAAACGCCACTTCCTCTTCTTCTTTAGATGTCCTCTTTCTCTTTGATTTACTTTTTGACTTTTCCCTCCTTTTTAAAATTTTTTTCTTTTCGTCATCTGTAGGGTGAACAATACCTAACTTAGTCATGTACTGATCAAAAAGTAAATTTGTTATTGCACATCTTGATTTTGAATAATCTGGAAGTGATAGCAATATTTTTTCCGCAAGAAATATATGTCCACTTCAATATGCTGCAATAGAACAACAACAAAAGAAAATTATAAGTATGAATTGAGCATATAAGTATGAAAATTTTGAAAAAATGCATTACAACTAGAAACTACAAATTACATGACAAAAACTTAAGCATATTGAGTTTTAAGTTTTAGGAAATAATTTAAAAAAGCTGAAGCAAGTTTGATTTAAAAAGTTTAGAAAAAAAAATAGAGATTGCATGTCAAAACTTCAACATAAATGATGAAGTTGTTTAGTTCATTTTTCAAAACTTCAGCATAAACAAGCTGAAGTTTTAGTTTTAATTGCTAAACTTCAGCACTAAAAA
>ML401656.1:0-13211 GCA_005239525.1 Nicotiana knightiana
GGGCAGCATTTGCGGGTGCGGGGCGAGGTGGGGAAGGTTCAGATTATTTCTTTAAGAAATCAGACGAGGCGGGGCGCGTTGCGACTTGGTTATTTAAGTCTTTTGAACTGAAGACCCAAAACGATGTTTGTCCAATCTCTATACTCTCTATGTCAATCACAAACTCAGTGGCACAATCATGAAGTTGAATATTTTTCTGTTAACTTAAAAAAAATTATTTTATAAGAATTACAGTTATCTGTTTACTTCTTTTTCTTTGACTGAGGGTACACTTGTACCTTTGCCGTATAGGAATATTAAATAAAAGACCTTTTCCAAGTTCATTTGCAGAGTAATATTTTTTTTTCACAATTAACTCTTTAATTCCAACATTGTGAAAGAAATTCAACGAGTGTATATGGCAAAACATCATTAACAATACTTAAATGTCACGATCCCAAATCTAAGTCAGTCGTGACGGCGCCTATCGTGGAACTAGGCCAGCCAAAACTACACTCAAATCATAACAAGCTTCCATTTACATCTTTGCTACACTGATAACCCATAAAGGTTTCCTTTAAACATTTATAAAACAGTTCGAGCTCTACTGAATATTAAATACAACCCCGAGATCCCGGAGTCACTAGTCATGAGCATCTACATAAAATATACAACCCAAAAGAAAATAAATTCTATAATAGTAAGCAGGAGAGAGAGGACTGCAGACGCATGCAGCTACCTCGCAAAACTCCGAGAAATCTCTGGAACAGATACACAGCTCACCCTGCCCTAACACATGGATCTGCACACAAGGTGCAAGGAGTAATGTGAGTACACCAACTCAGTAGTAATGAAAATAAATCAGGTCTGAGTAGCAAGAAACACATAAAAATCAATTCACTAGTTCACGATAAGCACAACCTTTCTTTCCAACAATGTATATGTTAAATCATCACGCTTAAAAGGCAATTTTAGTAAAAATCGTTTGGAAATATACTTGCCAATAATTTCAACATAACTGTCAAGAAGTTTAGTGTAAAAATGCTGAAAATCATAAAAAGGCCTCTCGGGCAAAACATGTTTCATAAGTTCAGAGTGAAAGTGGTAAAATCATAAGTAGCCCCTCGGACGAAAACATGTATCATAATCAGCCCCTCGGGTATGCCTCACAGTCACTCATAATCAGCCCCTCGGGCATACCTCACAGTCACTCATAATGAGCCCCCCGGGCATACCTCACAGTCACTCATGCCTCCCAATCACTCGTCACTCGGCACTCGCACTCAGTAGGTACCTACGCTCACTGGGGGTGTGTACAGACTCCGGAGGGGCTCCTTCAGCCCAAGCGCTAATATCAAGCCACTTTGTGGTGTATCATATCCTCACAATCAAGCCTTCGGCCTCACTCAGTCAGAACCTCTCAAAAGCCCCTCGGGAGAATCAGTAAAACGGGATACTCGACCCAAAACATCATTTTTAAATCTCAAAGTAGTGTAAATCAGGCTGAGTTTCGAAAACAGTAAGCACAATGTGACTGTGTGAAATCATCAATAAACAGCGAGGAAATCAGCAGTAAAAAGCTCCCAAGGGGTCTAAACAAGTCGGCACGAGGACCCAAACATGGCTTATACCCCAAACATTGCATTAATCTTTAGAACACAATTTAACATATGATTTAGAGTAAAATACGCAACTCAATAGTTGTCGCGGAGAGGACCAAGTTCAATCCATAAATCAGTGCGCACCACATACTCTTCATCCGACATGTGCGCCATTCTAAAAATAATGAGAAATATGAAGTCTAGGGTTTCATACCCTCAGGACAAGATTTGTAACCATTACTTACCTCCACCGGGAAACAACACTAATCGGCGATGCTCTTGCCCCTCAAATTGGCTCCCGATTGCTCCGAATCTAACGAAAAACAGTTTAACATCATCAATATATGCTAAAGGAACACAACCCAATCGAAACTATTAATTTGCACAAAAATCTCGAAATTCTAACAAACCTGAGCCCCGGGCCCACGTCTCGAAATTCGATAAAATTTACATCACAAGAAACCTTATCCTCCCACGAGTCGGTACACAAGAACATAAAAATCGGACCACAATTGCCCACTAAAATTGCCAAAAGAAATTTCCAAATCTTTCCTCCCATTTCCAAACTTTTTCTACTTTAATCCTTCAAATTACAAGCCTAATCCGAACAAAATAGCATAGAAACGACTTTAATAATCCAGGAACTTACCTCCACTGAAGACCCTCGAATTCTCTCTTCAAATTGCCCTCAAAGAAGCTCCAACCGCATGCAACAATGGTAGAATGACCAAAATTTCACCGAGGCTTTCTTTTTATACCGTTCTACCCAGTAAATCTGCACCTGCGGACCTTTCATCACACATACAGACCCGCACCTGCGGTCCCAGGTGTGCACCTGTGAAATCCCACTAACGAACCAATTCACGCACCATTGATCTCTTCTCCGCATCTGCGGCTTCGCAGGCGCGGCGAACTCTTCGTAGCTGCGGACTCCTCCTGCCTAGCCTCCCTTCGCACCTGCGCATGGATCTTCGCACCTGAGGCGTCGCACCTGCGGCTACCCATCTGCAGGTGCGGCGACACTAGAAGCCTTACACCAGCAGCCATTTGCTGCAAATTTCCCAAGTTCAAACCCCATCCAACCATCCGAAATCAATCCAGAGCCCCTCGGGGCCCCAACCAAACATACCAACACACCCCATAGGATCATTCAAACTCAGTCGAGCCTTCGAAACACCAAAAAAACATGAAAAAACCAAAATTACATCAAATTCAACCCTATGAACGTTGAAGCTTCTAAATTTCGCCAACAACGCTGAAACCAACCAAAACACCTCCGATTGACCTGAAATTTTGCACACATATCCAAAATGACATTACAGACCTGTTCCAACTCCGTAATTCCATTCCGACCCTGATAGCCTATTTTCCACTGCTGACCAGAAATCGCCAAAAACTAACTTTCACCAATTCAAGCCTAATTCTACACCGGACATCAAATCAGCATTTCGAGATCGTTCACCAATAAGTCAACTCTTAGTTGACTTTTTTAACTATTAGGCTACTTTAAGAGACTAAATGCCTCAATTCTCACTATGACCACTCTGCACCCGAACCAACCGACCCAACACACATAAATGAAGCTGAACAACATATAATGAAGCAGAAACAGGGAAAACGGGGCTAAACTCTCGGGACGACCGACCGGGTTATTAAATGAAATAATGTTTTGGTTCGAAGTCTTTCCTTTTTTTCACTCTTTAACTCAAATGAATATCCATCTACATCATATAATTCGCACCGAAAAAATGTTCGATCTGCTATGTGACTTCTTGGTTGTTTCAATCTGGCAGAGCATTCATTATAGAAAAGAAAATGAAAAAGAAAAAAAATTATGTGGGGCGGGCAAAGGCGGGTCGAGGCGGGGCGGGGCGGACTGAATCAGCAAATTATGCTACGCGGGGCGGGGCGGGTTGAAATTTTTGTGGGTATATGTGGGTTTGCTCCGCAACCGCCCCGCCCCGCCCAATTTTCCATCTCTACTTCCACGATTCGTATCCATGTCCTTTATCACACGGAGACAAATGGGTAAGGTGCTTCTTTTATTTTGGCCTAATTAAATAGGAATAAAGTGCAAAAAACTTAATAAGTAATAGGTGTAGTCTAGAAATAATTACTGGGAACAAGGCAAAGAGAATTTTTCTCAAGGTAAGCCCAGGCTAAACATCTAATCAATGTCTTGTATGTTCACCTCACAAGGAAACTCTCATTTAGAATATTGGAAAGTACAAGATCCAAAGTTGCAACACCAAGTGCAATACCTGGGCAACCCCTCCTCCCTACTCCAAATGCAAGAAACTCAAACTCTTGGCCCTTAAAATCAATATTGCTATTCAAAAATCTCTCCGGTATAAATTCTTCTGGATTTTCCCAGTATTCGGGACCCTCATGATAGCCCAATAATTAACATGAATAATAGTTTTTGTTTGAATTTCATACCCTTCTAATATGGACTTGTGCATTGTTTCTCTTGGCACTAGGAGTGGAATTGGTGGATACAATCTAAATGTATCCTTTATCACTGCTTTGAGATAAGGTAGGTTTTGGATATAATCTTCATTCACCATGCCTTTTTCCCAACTGATTCTCTAATTTCTGTTTGAACTTGTTCATGGCTTTTGGGTTCGTTTTCAAGGCTGTCATTCCCCAACTATTGCAGCTGCCCACGTATCTGTTCCACAAAATAATACATTCTACAAAAGAAATTGGGAGGTAAAAACAAAAGAGATATTGTTAAATCATGTAAATACATATATTGTTTTTAGTCATAATTCTTCTGTTTCATTTTGTATGGTACTCTTTTTTATTCTTTAGAAATGGAATACTACTTAACTATATTATGAAGTTCATTAACTTTAAATTTATTATTTTACCTCTAATGACATGTGTAACGACCCGGCCGTTTGTTTCGAGAGTTTAGTCTGTTTCCCCCATTTCGGTTTCATTGCTTGTGTGATTCATCTCTTTTTTGTGGTTTTAGGTTGGTTGACTTGGGTTCAAAGTGGTCATGGTGAGAATTAAGGCACTTAGTCTCTTAAATGAGCTGAATAGTTGGAAAAGACAACCGGGAGTTGACTTATAGGTAAACGACCTCAAAATGCGGATTTTAGGGCCCAAATAGCTTCGTTAGGTGATTTGGGACTTAGGATTGTGTTCGGAATGTAATTTTGAGGTCCGGTGTAGAATTAGGCTTGAATTGGCGAAAGTTAGTTTTTGGCGATTTTCGGTCGTCAATGGAAAATAGGCTATCGCGGTCGGAATGGAATAACGGAAATTGGAGCAGGTTTGTAGCGTCATTCTGGGTGTGTGTGCAAATTTTCATATAATTCGGATGAGTTTTGGGTAGTTTCGGCATCATTGTTGAATTTCGGAAGTTTGAATATCTTTAGGCTTGAATCATGGGTTGATTTGGTGTTTCGATGTTAATCTGGGTGTTCCGAGGGTTCGACTAAGTCCGGGTGATCAGTTATGGATTGTTTGTATTTTTGGTTGGGGACCCGAGGGCCTCGGGTTGAGTTCGGATGGGTAACATCACGATTTTTGGCATTTTGGAGTTGCTGGTGGGAAACCTTCTAGTGTTTCCGCACCTGCGGATGGGGGACCGTAGGTGCGAGCCCGCAGAAGCGGACAAGGTTCCACAGATGCGGAAGTTATATTGGTCAGCAAAGGTCGCAGGTGCGAGACTTGGACCGCACCTGCGGAGTCGCAGGTGCGGAGGATTTGTCGCAGGTGCGGAAGAGGGGGGACCTGGCCAAGGAGCGCTGGTGCAGACGCCTGGTCGCGCCTGCGAGCCCGCAGGTGCAAGAAGAGGGCCACAAGTGCGGATGTACAGACTTAATTCATTTTCGTAAGTGCGCATCTGGGACCGCAGGTGCGGTCATCGCTGGGCAGAACCTATAAAAAGAATCCTTAGCGAATTTTGGCCATTCTTTCACCATTGTTATTCAGGTTTGAAGCTTTTGATGGGTTTTTGAAGAGTAAAATCGATAGTTCTTCATTGAGGTAAGGATTTTGGACTTAAAACTCGTTTACATGTGATTAAAGGTCAGATTAGTGGAGGAAATTTGGGGAAAAACAGTGTTTAAATAGGTAATTAGGGCTTGGAATTTAGAGACCTTAAAATGGGAATTTGAGGGGTCATTTGAACTCCGATTTCAGTGTTCTTGGTATGTATAGACTCGTGGGCGGATGAGGATTTTTTTGGTGTAAATTTCATCGAGTTCCGAGACGTGGGTCTGGGGTTCGGATTTGACCAATTTCGGGATTTTTGAGTATTTTTGATAAATTTCTATTAGGGTTCGTTCCTTGGCATATTATAATGATATACATCTGATTTTTGGTAGATTTGGAGCACTTGGAGGCCGAATTTAGAGGCAAAGGCACTGTGAAAGAGTATTTTAGCCGGTTTTGAGGTATGTAATGTTTCCAAACTTGGTTCTGAGGGTTCGAAACCCCGAGCTATATGATTTATGACTATAATTGAGGTGACGCACATGCCAAGTGACGGGCGTGCGGGCGTGCACCGAGTATTTGTGGCCTGGCTTATCCCATGGCACCGCTCAGTGATTATTCCCTGATAATATTTGTACCTCTATTAATGTAATAATTGTGAACCTGTTAGAAATCATATTAAGTATAAATGCTAGGCTTCACGCCGAAAATGCTGAGACCCGTGTGGTCATATAATACTGTCTCATTTTGTAATTATTTGATTTCATATGCTCAGTCATGTTATAGAATATCACTCCATATCTCAGTCTTAGTATTGTTAAATCATTGTTTTGGGTTTATGGATGCATCTATGATCCATGTGAGTGAGACTGGAGAGTAATGATTGAGTGAGACAAAGAGCCTGTTATTGAGACAGCTATGAGATCGGACTGCACACCGCAGCGATACTTAAATCATGCCTTCATTGGCTTGATATAGCTCTTGGCCTACTAGGACCCCTCCAGAGTCTTTACACCCCATAGTGAGCGCATTGATGTTGAGGGATGGATTTTCCATGGGCATGGATCGTGTCCGAAGTAGATGTTATGGTGAGGGATGGATCGTCCCTGGACATGGACCTTGTCCGAGTGTTGTATTCCGGAGATGGACTTTCTCGGTGGGGCAGGATTGGCCTTATTCCTCAGTACGGAGTGACTACGGTCACTAATGATTATGTACATTCTAGGATGGACTTTTTCTTGGGCCTGAGAGCCATATACGGTACTGAGTGGACTGTTGTGTAAGGGTTGTGAGCACTATGTGCATATCCACATTGGTTTCATACATATATTTTATGATGGCATGTAGATTATACTGGCATACTTGGCATATTTACTAATTCTGATAAACTGTTAGCATGTCTAATTTCTGCATATTGTTTATTGTAAATTCTAGGGTTTTGTCCGTCACTACCTCTCAGCCAATAGTTTGGGTTCGTTACTTCTGAGTTGGTGTACTCACGTTACCCCCTGCACCTTGTGTGCAGATCCAGGTACACCGGGACCCGGTAGTGGATATTGAGCAGCTGTCAGAGTTTCATTAGAATTGTCGAGGTAGCAGCTGGCGATCGTGACCTTGTCTTCTCTTTTTTATTCCACCTGTTGCTCTTATTTTGAGACTATGTTGTCTATTTCTTCATTTCTTATTTTATAATATAGCAGCTCATGACTTAGTGACACCGGATCCGGGGTTGGAGGTTTTAAATTTTATTTTTCAAATATTATTTTTAAACTTCAGTCTCTTAGTATTATCAATAAATTCGTTTAAAGAATATATTTTTACTAAAAATTTAATTTACCTTAGAAACAAAGGGGCGGCTTGCCTGGTTCCATGGCAGGCGCCATCACGACTCCGAAATCAGGTCGTGACTGTTTTTACCGTCATATAAAAATGCCATGACATATAAAAGGGTTATTTGGTATGTGAGATAAGAAATAATAATCCCTAAATTAGATGCAAATGGTTGACTTTTTGAATCCATAATTTGAAATTTTGGGATTAATTAGTCTCATAATTATGTATTATTCTATCCTACAATGAGGGTAAGATAATAATCCCGGAATTAAGTAATCATGTGATAAACATTAAAATGGGAAAGATGTCTTCTCCATGGCTCTTCCCCCAATGTCTTTCAAAAAATCTAAAATTAAAATTGAAAATAAAAGTTTGTCCCAACTTATGTAGTATACACCAAAGACATATTTACATTATATCCCGTATATCCCTTTTTTTTATCTCCAATAAATCAGTATTCATCAAAATAATCGCGTCAATTATTTAATCCCCGTATTATAATCTCGGAATAACTTATTTCCCAGTTAAGCAACAACTAAGAGTACTTTTAATATAGTGCAAACATTTTTTCTTTTCTAAGACTTCCTGCCATCAAACACCTCAAAAAAAGTGAAATGGAGCTATAGAGCTGAGAGTAGTTGATTACCATGAGAATTGCCTTTGTATTGTCCAAAGTGTAAGGAAATGATACGGAATAATAATAATAATAATAATAATAATAATAATAATACAATAATATTATTTGTAAGCAGATACACGATGGCTTGAGTCGTGTTGGGCACTATTCTAAGAAACTATTTCAACAGTGTGCAATGCTTCCACATGATTACACAAGCTCATCTCTATTTATTTAGAGGATATAGGAATCATCAGAATTAAATAATACAAGAAAGTCTAGAAAGAGGAATTAAACACGGGTTATAAAAAGAAATTGGAACACACAAAAGGCTAGGCGTAATTGAAAATGAGAAGGCGTCTAGTGATTATTACTAATCATTAGCAATCACGAGAGAACAAATTATTTGCTAGTGTATCTTCGGATGGTATAGGAAGTGGGCATTTATAGTTGTAAGAATTGTGTAAGAAAATTGCAAGTGGTCATTTACTTGTCAAAAACTTTCCATGCAAAGAGACAAGTGTTATGTTTCCTCTGCCACTTGGTACTTGGCTTATGCCACTTACCCAAAATCAAGAGAATGGATGTCACATGCTGGATACTGAAATAGACCAAAGACACCTATGAATTTCTCACATGCATATTAGTCACTTAAAAAACATTTGTAAAACAAAAGGACGCTTGGATATTTAAATTTTAAAAATACTCCCACACGAATTGAGAACAATTGGAGTTGATTGCTCTTTCCTCAATTGGAGCAAAGATCAAGTATATTTCCTGTCATGGATGTTGGCCACTAGGTATTGAGGTGTTTTTCAATAAGTTATTCATAAAACTCATCTAACTCCTTAAAATTCTTCTCAAGTCTAGTTATACTTCCACAAAGTTTATCTAACCAACCTAAGAAAGGAAATAATCAGACACAAAGAAGCCCGCCATCATTTTTTGAGTCACAGCTAAAACTTCATCAAATTTCCTCCTTTCATGTGCTTCTTCATCATACCTAATACCGAAAGCAATTCTACAAATACTTGTACTAGTTAGTAAAATCACTATGTTGCTCAAATTGGTTATTTTTGAAGCTGCAGCTTTTTTAGCTATCTTGCTGATCATTCTAAAAGACTTCCTTCGCGAATCGGACTTAAAGATTGCACTTTCTTGAGACTAAACAAATGAAAAACATACATTTTTCTCATTTCCCTCTAATAATCATTGTAAGGTGCAAAGGAAATATCAAGACCATTGTAGGACAACTTTTGCTGCCCAAGAATACGAGATCTACTACAAAATGCTAAATCTTGTATTTTTGTTACCTCTTTTGCAAGTTTTGCTGAAGAAACTTATATAACAGTTGATGAACCAAGTTTTAATGAGAAGATTTTCCCATATTTCATGGAAAGTTTCCAAAAATAAAGTTGAGGGGTTAAACTATAAAATTGATGCAAATTTCTAATTATAGGCAACCCTAAGGGACCTGGTGGCACAACATTTTTTCCATTCTTGGCTGGTAGAAGAAGGAAAATAAGGACAATATGAAGGGTTACTAATAAGAACAGAAAGAACACTATATTTTTGTTTTTCTAGTAAATAAAGTTGTAAAGTATATATGTTAGATGTCTTTAATATATAGTCTTTGTTAAAATGTTCCTTTTTTCCTTTCTTAATTGTATGTTGCTATTTAAGGATGACTTAGCCGGCTGAATAGCAAGGAATAACTTTAATTTATATATGCAATGACAAAAGGCAGTAAAACTTAAAAATTGAATTTGGGTCACTATCATCTCCAACGCATTCTTGAACATAAATTTTATGTTCAATTACAAGTGGGTGTTATTGGTAGTCACTCAAGAAGAGTTCTAACAGTGAAGAGAATACGGGTGTGAATTGGGAATGAAGTGGGGACGAACTATGAGTTCTACTAAATTTGAGTAATTTTTTTACAAAAAATTAGTTGTTGATCTGAATTTGATGATTAACAAACAATTGTCAAAGAATCAGATTTGTTCAAGATATTTGTTGTATGCTAACATAAAAGGTTGCAGAATTAAAAAACAAATATCAAAAGGACTAGGTCTTTGAAGTGCGTTGATCAGACTATGAACATATTTCCAATGAGAGTAATATTATATGGAGACAAAGTTCAAGTTGAACAAGGACTTCAATTGTAAGAATACTTGTGATGTTCGGCAAAAAATGAATATATTTTCCCATTGTTACCTTATGTTCTAATAATTTTAATCATTTTTTGAGAGTTAATTATATTATTTTATACTTAATATTATATTTTAACTGTATAGGAACAAAAAAACGTGAAAATAAAGAGATTAGGAGCAAAACTAAATAAAACACGGAGGGAATATAAAGAAAGAAAATAAAGTAGCATGAAGACCCGGCCGGTCGTTCCGTAAGATTTAGCCCTGCTTCCCCTGTTTCCACTTTATTGTGTGTTGTTTAGCCTAATTTTTGACGTATTGAGTCGGTTGGTTCGGGTTCGGAGTGGTCGTGGTGAGAGATGATACACTTAGTCTCTTAAGTTGGCCTTATGGTTAGAAAAGTCAATCGGAAGTTGACTATCAGTTAAACAATCTCAGAATGAGGGTTTGGTGGGTCGGATAGCTTCGTTAGGTAATTTGGGACTTATGAGTGTGTTCGGAATGTCATTCGGAGGTCCGGAGTAGAATTAGTCTTGAATTGGCAAAATTTAGTTTTTGGTAATTTTCGATCGGCAGTGGAAAATTAGCTATCGTGGTCGGAATAGAATTCCGGAAGTTGGAAGAGGTTCGTAGTGTCATTTTGGACGTGTGTGCAAATTTTCAGGTCATTAAGATGTGTTTTGGTTGGTTTCGGCATGGTTAGTGATTTTCGAAAGTTTTAGGAATCTTAGGCTTGAATCATGGGTTGAATAGGAGTTTAGATGTTGTTTTGGGTGTTCCGGGAATTCGATTAAGTCCGGCAAATCATTTATGACTTGTTTGTATTTTTGGTTTCGGTCTCGAGGAGCTCGGGTTGATTTTGGATGGCCCTCAGGGACTTTGAAGTGTGGAAAATGCAGCTGAACTGCTGCTGGTGTTGCCCCTCTAGTGTGGCCGCACCTGTGGATGGTTGAGCGCAGGTGCGGGAGCTGCAAGTGCGAGAAAGGGGGGCGCAGGTGCGGATTCTGGTGGGCTGGAGGAGTTTTGAAGGTGCGAGGGTTTTACCGCACCTGCGAAGCCGCAGATGCGGATCTTTGAGCGCAGGTACGGTGGTTTGAGTTTTAAGTGGATTCTGTAGGTGCGCACCTGGGACCGCAGGTACGCGTAAATGACCGCAGGTGCGCGACCTCTGGGCAGGAGAGTATAAATACCAACCTTCGCGATTTTCAGCCATTTCTTCAATATTTTCATCCAGGATTAAGCTTTGGGGGAGGGTTTTGAAGGAGGAAATCAACAGGACTTTGTTGAGGTAAGATACTTGAACCTAAAACTTGTTTCCATGTGAATTTTGGACTGAAATAGGGTGAAATTAAGGGAAAAATAAGTGTGTAAATTGGGGGTTAGGGCTTGGAAAATTGGAGACTTTAATTGAGGAATTGAGGGGTCATTTGTGGTTGGATTTTGATGCATTTTATATGTGTAGACTAGGGAAAGGATGAGGATTCTTGTGATGTGATTTTTATATAATTTCGAGATGTGGGCCGGGGGGTCGGGTTTTGCCAATTTCGAGAATTTCGGTTAAATTTGATAATTTTTGAGTGGTCTTTGTTCCTTTAGCGGTAGATTGATGATATTAATCTGGTTTTGGTTAGATTCGGAGCAATCGAGAGCCGATTCGAGAGGCAAGTGCATCGCGGATTAGTATTTGGGCCGGTTTGAGGTAAGTAATGAATGTAAATCTTGTCCTGAGGGTATGAAACCCCGGACTCCGTATTTTCTCACTATTTTTGGAGCGGCGCACATGCTGGATGATGAGTGTGTGGTGTGCACTGATTGGGGATTTGGACTTGTTCTTTATCGTGGAAACTATTGAGTTGCGTATTTAATTTTAAATCATATGTTAAATCGTGTTTTCAGACTATTGTTATATTTGGACTGTAAGCCATGTTTGGGGCCTTGTGCCGACCTGTTTAAACCCCTTGGGGGCTTTTAATGCTATTCCTCACTATTTTGACTTATGATTTACACTCAGCCATATTATGTATAACTGATTTCGAAACTCAGTCTTATTTACACTATTTTGAGATATAAAATGATATTTTTGGTCGAGTACTCCGTTTTACTGATAGCCCGAGTGGCTTTTTGGGATATTTCTGACTGAGTGTGGTTAAAGGCCTATGTTGTGAGGATTTTATGGGATCGGGTTGCACGCCGCAACATGTTACATTGTTACTGATATGTGAGATGCCGAGAGCCTGAGTGATTATGCCACGAGATGGCTTGATATTAGCGCTTGGGTTGTAGGAGCCCCTCCGGAGTCTTTACACCCCCAGTGAGCGCAGGTACCTACTGAGTGCGAGTGCCGAGTGACGAGTAATTGGGAGGCATGAGTGACTGTGAGGTTGCTTGAGGGGATGATACAGAATGATGGTGAGGCATGTTGAGTGACTGATTCTGAGAGATGTTATGCCGGGGGAGGGGGGGTGATTTATGAAATATGCTTTTTCCCGAGAGGCTATCTATGATTTCTATCATTTCTATATTAAATTACCTTGATTTCTATGGAATTTGTGAGAAGGCACATTTCAAATGATATTTTACTGAGATTTATTTTTAAATTTTGTAAGGCATCGTATTTGTGTTTTTCTGAAGGGGAAGTCCTTATGTTGCTTTCTTGATGGATTGGCTAGCCTAGTATCATGATAGGTGCCATCACGGACGACTTCGTATTTGGGGTCATGACACCAAGACCCCCCATTCGTATAAAAAGAGTTCTAAAACTATTTTGGAGGAGAATAGACGTGGGGGGACACGCACCACGCTTGGAGGAGGCTTCTATCTAGTTTTTTTCTTCATCTTCTCTTCTTTTAATTTCATAGTGTATTAGTTCTATAGTTTTGGGTGCTACATGAATGTTGTAGTTTGAAGCTTGAAATATTCTTATTATTTTATCATATTAGTTTGTTTATTCAATTTTGCACTTAATTATTTTGTTGCTTGATAACCAATTGAATACTATCTACGAATCTAGGATTAAACTCGGGAGAGGGAATTCTAGATTGCATATAAGATTGAATAGAGAAAAATCTTAACTCTGAG
>ML401657.1:0-128300 GCA_005239525.1 Nicotiana knightiana
GGGCCAGGCGTTACAGCCCTAAGGCCTGGGTAACGCCTGGTCCCCCCAGGCGTTATGGGTCTAACGCCTGGGTAACGCCAGGCTGCCCCAGGCTGTTTGGCTTGGCGCCTGGCTATCCCCCGGGTGTCCCCTCTCGCGTATTCTTCGACGTATTTGCATCCGTTTAGCCCCGTTTCCATTTCCAATTCACCTACACATAAAATAAACCCTATTAAGCACATACGACGTGTATTTTATCATTAAAGCACATAAAATGCGAGGTATATAATGCTTAAAATCATGAATTCTAGCCACACATCAATACCCCACACTTAAACTCTTGCTCGTCCTCGAGCAATATCTTTCACACGTACATAATTTATTAACAAAGGAGTATATGTTGATGATCTCTTAATCACTGGTAGCAACATGTCCCTTGTGGAAGAGGCCAATAGTACATTACATATTAAATTTATAGTCAAGTATTTTGGGGAACTCGGATATTTCTTGGGCATAGAAGTGATGAGATCAGATAAAGGGATGTTGTTAAATGAAATAAAATATGCACTAGAATTGATTTCCACCACAGGACTAGCTGCAGCAAAACCATCCTCTACTCCTATTGACCTAAAGCAGAAACTAACTACCACAAAGTATGACAAACATGTAGGACATAATGGAGATGATGAATTGCAGGATATAGCAAGTTACCAAAGGCTAGTAGGTAAATTTCTCTATCTGACCATCAGACGACCTGACATTTGCTTTGTTGTGCAAGTGTTAAGTCAGTTCTGAGGATGCAGTTAGATTAGTTAGATATATCAAAGGCTCACCTGGACTAAGTATCTTTGTCAAAAGGGGTCCTATTTTTCATCTCTCTACCTTATGTGATTCTGATTGGGCAGCATGCCCAAATACACGTAGGTCGATCACTGGATGTCTTATAAAACTAGGCGATTCTTTATTATCTTGGAAGTCCAAGAATCAGCAGACAATGGGTCATAGCTCAACTGAAGCTGGATATACAAGTCTTGCAGCAGTAGCAGCTGAGATTACTTGGCTAGTTATACTATTGTAAAAATGAATGTTGTAGTGCATCAACCAGTTGACCTTTATTGTGATAGCAAAAGCTACTTTCCAAATCGCAGCAAATACTATTTTTCATGAGAGAACAAACACATCGAGATAGATTGTCATTTTGTTCGGGATAAAATAAAAAATGTAGTGCCCGCACTTTTTCATATTTCAACAATGCTTCAGTTGGTTGATCTTATGATAAAAAGACTTGGTGTTTCTCAGCACTCTTTCCTTCTTTCCTAGATAGGAGTGTTTAATGCTTTACACTCCCCAGCTTGAGGGGGAGTCTTGGGATCTAGGGTACTAAAATGTACACAATTGAAGTGTATGGGGTCTTTGAGTTAGTTCAAAATCAGTTAAAGCAGTTACTTGGGTTAGTTGACAGCTGGCTATGTGCTATTAGTTAGTTAGTGCTCATAAACACTATAAGACATTGAGTATTGAACGACCCTCTCTCTTAGACAATACATATTGAATTTCTCTTCTTGCTCATTACTCTGTTTCTCACCGCTAGCCATATATAAAATCTTATACATACATAACTAAACAAATAAATCCTCCCAACACCTATCCCGTACCTAACCGAATGGTTTAGCTTTGTGGTTTGTAAATTTGGGTGAATAGATGGACTAAATTCTAGGTAAATGAGTTCATGAATTAGTCAAATATTAAGCATTTGTTGTCAAATTAGTTTATCTTAAAAAATATAGTGCAAAATTTAAAAGACGTTCTGTAATGACCCGACCGGTCGTTTTGTGTTATTGGACCCCGTTCCCCTAAATGAAACTTCCCAGTGCAGCTTATTATGATTTATGACTTGCGGGGTCGGGTGGTTCGGGATTCGAAAGTTTTTAGAGTGATATAGGAATACTTGGTTCCTTGAGGTTGGCCTTTAAGGCTAAGTTTGACTTCGGTCAACATCTTGAGTAAACGACCTCGGAATCGAGTTTCGATGGTTTCGGTAGCTTCGTATGATTATTTCAGACTTGGGCATATGTTTCGAATGGGTTTTGGATGGCTCAGGCGTGTTTCAGCGCCCAATAGCGAAATAAGAGTTTCCTTAAGTTCATATTGTGGTTTGGGACGTGTTTTATGTTATAGAGGTCCAAACGGAATTCCGAGACCGAGAATGGTTGCGTTATGTCATCCATGACTTACTCGCAAAATTTGGGGTCATTCCGAGTAGTATAGGTTGGTTCGGCGCATTGTTAGCGAATTCTAGAAACTGAAAGTTCCTAAGTTTGAGTCTAGGGGTTTTGAGGTGTGATTTGGGACTTGTTTTATGATTTGGGACTTGTTTATATATTTGGACGGGGGCTCGGGTGGGCCCAGGTGCCTCTCGGGCACCAAACGAGGCCAAAAAACAAGCTGAAGCAATTGCTGGTGTACCTGTTCTGTTTCGACCGCATGTGTTGTTGCCCAGTCGCAGGTGCGGGATCACTCCTGCAGTCCCAGCCTCACAGGTGCGACCCCAGATGGGCTGCCCTCCTCTCGCAGGTGCGAGCCTTTCCCCGCAGGTGCGGACTCCGTTCCGCAGGTGCTAGTCGAGGCCCCTTGTCCCACTTCCTCAAGTGCGAGCATTTACTCGCAGGTGCGAGACCGCAGGTGCGGTCCTTGAGCCGCAGGTGCGAAACCACGGCTAGGCAGTGTGTTTTAAAACAGAACTTAAGCCATTTTTGGGCATCCTTCTTCTTCCTTGGGGTGGTTTTTGAGCATGCAAGAGAGACAAACGACCCAGCCATTTTGAGGTAAGTAATTCCTACCATAAACTTAGTCTAATACTTAGATTCTTAGGTAGATTAACTCATTAAATAGTGAAAATTCAAAGGTTAGAAAAAAAAACCTAGGTTTTATAAAAATTTGGAGAATTACCAAGGAAATTGCCATGAAATCACATAAAAACTAAATATTAATGATCCTTAGGCTATGGGTAATTGATTCCTTCAAAAATTTCCGGAATACGAGCATGTGGCCCGAGGGTATATTTTAGGACTTTTCAATGTAAGGTGAAATAACTAAATAACTAGGAGAATTCCATACTTTTGAGTATAAATTGATATATTTGTATAACATTTGATTATTTTCGATTCCTTGGGAAACGAGTTCGGAGTTTGCGGCGCATTCTTGACCCGGGGAGTAGGTTCGACGCGAGGTGAGTCTCCTTTCTAACCTTGTAAGAGGGAATTGTCCCCATAGGTGATTATAAATGGTTGTTTGTCCTTATTTGTGAGGGCTACGCACGCACAAAGTGAAGAGAGCCCGTGCGTAGATACTATTATGCCTTGTCGGGTAGTTTAGGACTCACAAGCATGCTTTATGTGTGATATATGTGATCTTGCATATGGTCTAAGTAGTCTAATATCCTCCAATCTCACATGTGAAGGCCTAAGAAGTTATCCGTTGAAGTTGACATTATTAAAGTCTTATCCTGTTTGTATGCTCAATTTGCGAGCGAGGTAGATAGATGCATCTATGGTTCGGGCCGTTCGACCCTCGGCAGTGCATATTTACTTTTCACGTCATACCGGTCGCTCGTTCACGGCATGTTATGTGTTGATAATTGATGTAAAACAATGTAATTCATCTGTTGTTCACTCTGGCGGGGCTCAGTCTTTCGGTGCTCCAGCTAGATTCTATTCTATTCCAGCCAGATCAGATGTAGTGGCCTCCGATGTCGTGATTACAGGTATTATATAAGTATCTAGTAGGGAGGCGTCGGTGTTATTTGATAAGGGATCCACATATTCATATGTTTCTTCCTTATCTGCTCATTTTCTGGATGTTCCTCGTGAGTCCTTGGGTTCTCCTATATATGTGTCCACTCCTGTGGGAGATTCTTTGGTGGTAGACCGGGTTTACTGGTCCTGTATGGTTACCTTCTGCGGGTTCGAGACTCGAGCGGATCTCTTATTGCTTGACATGGTTGATTTCGAGGTTATTTTAGGCATGGATTGGCTATCTCCTTACCATGTTATGCTAGATTGCCATGCCAAGACAGTTACTTTAGCTGTGCCCGAGTTCCCTAGGCTGGAGTGGAGAGGTTCCTCAGTTAGAGCAGCCAGTCGGGTTGTTTCATTCCTGAAGGCTCTACACATGGTCGAGAAGTGTTTTCTGGCGTATCTTTCTTATGTGCGGCACCGCTCCGACGATTGATTCAGTGCCAATTGCTCAAGAGTTTGCTGATGTATTTTCTTCAGTCCTTCCGGGAATGCCTGCGGATCATGATATTGATTTATGTATTGATGTGGCTCCAGGTACTCAGCCTATATCTATTCCTCCGTACCGCATGGCTCCGAAAGAGTTGAAGGAGCAGCTTGAGGAGTTGTTGGCTAAGGGGTTTGTCAGACCGAGTGTACCACCGCGGGGTGCTCCAATTCTATTCGTGAAGAAGAAGGATGGGTCCATGCAGATGTGTATTGATTACCGCCAGTTGAACAAGGTCAACATTAAGAACAAGTATCCTTTGCCGCGCATCGAGTATTTGTTTGACCAGTTTCAGGGTGCTCAGGTGTTTTCTAAGATTGATTTGAGATCGGGATATAATCAGTTGAAGATTTGGGCCTAAGATGTTCCGAAGACTGCTTTTCATACGAGGTATAGCCATTATGAGTTCCCGGTGATGTCCTTTGGCTTGACTAATTCCCCAGCGACGTTTATGGACTTGATGAACAGGGTGTTCAGACCGTATATTGATTCCTTTTTTATTATCCGTATTGATGACATTTTGATCTACTCATGTAGCCTGGGGGAGAACGAGCAACATTTGAGAGTTATGCTCCAAACTTTGCGAGAACAAGATCTATATGCTAAGTTCTCCAAGTGTGAGTTCTAGTTGGATTCCGTGGCATTCTTGGGGCATGTGGTATCCGTAGAGGGTATCAAGGTTGATCCTCAGAAGATTGAGGGAGTTCAGAGTTGGCCGCATCCTACTTCAGCTACGGAGATCAAGAGCTTTTTGGGCCTAGCAGGCTATTATCGCCGATTTGTGGAGGGGTTCTCTTCTAATGCAGCTCCATTGACTAGATTGACTCAGAAGAATGCCCCGTTCCGATGGTTCGACGAGTGTGAGGCGAGGTGTCAGAAGCTCAAGACACCATTGACCTCAGCAACAGTTCTGGTATTGCCTTCCGATTCGCGGGTGTATACAGTGTATTGCGACGCTTCACGCGTTGGTCTGGGATGTGTGTTGATGTAGGAAGGGCGATTCATTGCTTATCCTTCACGCCAGCTGAAGGTTCGTGAGATGAATTACCGTGTGCAAAATTTAGAGTTGGCGACAATTGTTCATTCTCTTAAAATTTGGAGGCACTACTTGTATGGGTTGTCCTGTGAGGTTTATATGGACCACCGCAGCTTGCAGAACTTGTTCAAGTAGAGGGATCTTAATTTTAGGCAGCGCAAATGGCTTGAGTTGTTGAAGGTTTATGATATCACCATTCTTTATCATCCGAGAAAGGCAAATGTGGTAACTGCCTTGAGCAGGAAGGTAGAGAGTATGGGTAGCATGGCTTATATTGCAGCAGAGGAGAGACCCCTAGCCTTGGACATTCAGTCCTTGGCTAACCGCTTGGTGAGGTTAAACCTTTCAGAGCCTTGCCGAGTTCTAGCACATGTGGTTGCTCAGTCTTCGTTATTGGGAAATATTAAGGCTCGACAATTTGATGATTCGTACTTGGCAGAGCTACGGGAGACAGTGGTTCAGGGTGGTGCCAAGGAGGTTACTATTGGCAAGGATGGTGTTCTGAGATTTCAGGACCGTTTATGTTTTCCGAATGTCGATGGCCTGAGAGTAAGGATTCTAGAGGAGGCACACAGTTCTCGGTATTCTATTCATCCATGTGCTACGAAGATGTATCGTGATTTGAATCAGCATTACTGGTGGAGGCGGATGAAGAGGGACATTGTAGAGTATGTGGCTAGGTGTCTTAATTGCCAGCAGGTTAAGTATGAGCACCAGAGGCCAGGACGCCTACATTAGCAGAAGCCCATTCCAGAGTTGAAGTGGTAACGCATCACTATGGACTTCGTGGTTGGGTTGCCTCGGACTTTTCGGAAAGTTAACGCGGTTTGGGTCATTGTGGATAGATTGACTAAATCGGCGCATTTCATTCCAGTGGCTACTACATATACTTCTGAGAGGTTGGCCCAGATGTACATTCGGGGGATAGTCTGGTTGCACGGTGTACCGGTGTCCATTATATCAGATCGAGGTCCTCAGTTCACCTCGCACTTCTGGAGAGCATTGCATAGTGAGATGGGTACCCAGATAGATCTCAGCACATCATTTCACCCTCAGACTGATGGTTAGTCGGAGCGTACAATTCGGATATTGGAGGACATGCTCAGGGCATGTGTGATTTACTTCAGAGGTCAGTGGGACCAATTCTTGCCTTTGGCCTATGTTTCTTACAATAATAGTTATCAGTCGAGCATTGAGATGGCGCCATTTGAGGCTTTGTATGGTCGGCAATGTCGTTCTCCTATCGGGTGGTTTGAGCATGGCGACGCTAAGTTATATGTCACCGACCTAGTGACGGATGCTTTGGAGAAAGTGAAGTTGATTCAGGAGGGGCTCCGCAGAGCATAGTCCAGATAGAAGAGTTACGCAGATCAAAAAGCGCGTGCTGTATCATTTATGGAGGGAGATAAGGTCTTGTTGAAAGTCTCACTGATGAAGGTTATTATAAGGTTCGGAAAGAAGGGCAAGCTGAGCCCAAGGTTTATAGGTCCCTTCGAGGTGTTGAAGCGAGTTGGGGAGGTTGCTTATAAGCTAGCTTTACCTCCCAGTTTGTCACGAGTTCATCCGGTCTTTCATGTATCCATGCTCCGGAGGTACCACGCCGACTTCTCTCACGTGGTTGATTTAGGGACTAGTCAATTGGATGATAGGTTGGGCTACGAGGAGGAGCCAGTTGCTATTATTGACAGGCATGATCGCCAATTGAGATCCAAGAGAGTTTCTGTCGTAAAGGTCCAGTGGAGGGGCCAACCAATCGAGGAGGTGACCTGCGGGTCCGAGGAGGACATGCGGAGCAGATATCCACACTTATTCAGCACTTCAGGTATGATTCTAGACCCGTTCGAGGAGGAACATTTGTTTAAGAGGTGGAGAATGTAACGACCCGACTAGTCATTTTGCGTTATCGGACCCCGTTCCCCTAAATGAAACTTCCCAAAGCGGCTTATTGTGATTTATGACTTGCGGGGTCGGGTGGTTCGGGATTCGGAAGTGTTTAGAGTGATATAGGAACACTTGGTTCCTTAAGGTTGGCCTTTAAGGCCAAGTTTGACTTCGGTCAACATCTTGAGTAAACGACCTCGGAATTGAGTTTCGACGGTTTCGGTAGCTTCGTATGATGATTTCAGACATGGGCGTATGTATGGGATTTGGATGACCCGGGAGCGTTTCGGCACGCAATAACGAAATAAGAGTTTCCTTAAGTTCATATTGTGTTTTGGGACGTATTTTTTGTTATCGAGGTCCAAACGGAATTCCGAGACCGGGAATAGTTCTGTTATTTCATCCATGACTTGCTCGCAATATTTGGGGTCATTCCGAGTAGTATAGGTCAGTTCGGCGCATTGTTAGCGAATTCGAGAAACTTAAAGTTCCTAAGTTTTAGTGTGGGGTTTTGAGGTGTGATTTTGAGTTATAGCATTGTTTTGGGTATTCCGAAGGCTCGAGCGAGTCTGTATTATGATTTGGGACTTATTGGTATATTTGGATGGGGGCTCGGATGGGCCCAGGTGCCTCTCGGGCACTAAAAGAGGCCAAAAAACTAGCTGAAGCAATTGCTGGTGCACCTGTTCTGGTGTGGCTGCAGGTGCGGTTGCCCAGTCGCAGGTGCGGGATTGCTCTTGCGGTCCCAGCCTCGCTGGTGCGACCCCTAGATGGGCTGCCCTCCTCTCGTAGGTGCGGGCCCTTTCCCGCAGGTGCGGACTCCGTTTGGCAGGTGCGAGCCCAGGCCCCTTGTCCCATTTCTGCAGGTGCGAAACCACGATTGGGCAGTGTGTTTTAAAATGGGACTTAAGCCATTTTAAGGCATCCTTCTTCTTCCTTCGGGTGATTTTTGAGCATGCAAGAGAGACAAACGACCCAGACATTTTGAGGTAAGTAATTCCTCCCATAAACTTAGTCTAATACTTGGATTCTTAGGTAGATTAACTCATTAATTAGTGAAAATTCAAAGGTTAGAGCAAAAACCTAGGTTTTATCAACATTTGGAGAATTACCAATGAAATTGCCATGAAATCACACAAAAATAATATATTAATGATCCTTAGGCTATGGGTAATTGATTCCTTCGAAAATTTCTGGAATCCGAGCATGTGGGCCCGGGGGTGTATTTTAGGATTTTTCAAATTAAGGTGAAATAACTAAATAAATATGATAATTCCATACTTTTGAGTATAAATTGATATATTTGTATAACATTTGATTAGTTTCGAGTCCTAGGGAGACGAGTTCGGAGTTTCGGGCACATTCTTGACCCGGGGAGTAGGTTTGACGCGAGGTGAGTCTCCTTTCTAACCTTGTAAGAGGGAATTGTCCCCATAGGTGATAATAAATGGTTGTTTGTCCTTATTTGCGGGGGCTACGCACGCACGAAGTAACGAGAGCCCGTGCGTAGCTACTATTATGCCTTTTCGGGTAGTTTAGGACTCACAAACATGCTTTATGTGTGATATTTGTGATCTTGCATATGGTCTAAGTAGTCTAATATCATTGAATCTCACATGGGAAGGCCTCAGAAGTTATGTGTTGAAGTTGACATTATTAAAATCTTATCCTGTTGGTATGTTCCCTGCTAAACTATCCGAAATTTCCTGTTAATCGTGTATTTATACGGAAACCCGAGTCTCATGAATGATTTGCGAGCGGGGTAGTCCTAGTATTATATTAACCCGAGTCGCATGAATGATTCACGAACGGGGTAGTCCTAGTATTTTATTAACCGCGCCGCATGTTCGATTCGCGAGCGGGGCAAATAGATGCATCTATGGTTCGGGTTGTTCGACCCTCGGCAATGCGCATTTAATTTTCACGTCGTACTGGCCGCTCGTTCACGACCTGTTATGTGTTGATAATTGATGGGAAACTCTGTAATTCATCTGTTGACTTCATGAAAAAAATGGTAACTAAATAGCATTTATGCTATGGAAAGATGTTAAGTAAAAGTACTACATAATGCTAATTGTTGCTCCTGTCCTTATTATTACTATTCATTACTGCTACTTCTGTTTACCCTGGATTTAAATTGTATTGTTTTGACCCTAGTAAGTACCAAGTCGACCTCTCGTCACTACTTCTTCGAGGTTAGGCGGGTTACTCACTGTGTACATATTTGTTTATGTACTCATGCTACGCTTCTGTACTTGATTGTACAGGTTCTGAGGCTGGTGCATCTGGTTATCAGACCGGAGCTCGATTCTGAGTATAGTATGGACCTGAATTCATGGTGAGCTGCTTCTCCTGACGATGCTCGGCAGCACCTTGGGGTTTCTTTTGTTATTCCCGTCTATTTCTTCCAGACAGTGGGACATTTATATTATATCTTGTGTATATCCTGTTAGTATGCCCGTAGGACTTATGACACTAGTTCCTGGCACACACGTAGTAGTTATTATTGTTTGCGGGTCTGTATATATATTGGCTCACGCTTCTTTATGACTGCTTTTGGTTAAATTGACTTATTATCCCTTTTCAATTAATGTTTTGAGCTTTAAAACTTGGCACTTGTTGGAATGTTTAATCAAATATGTGAAAATTCTTAGTTAATTGGGTGTTGGATTGCCTGACCCCGGTGTTGTGCGCCATCACGACCTAAGTTAGGACTTTGGGTCGTGAAAACACGGTATCAGAGCTCCAGGTTCACGTAGGTCTCACAAGTCACGGGCAAACCTAGTAGAATCTTGCGGATCGGTATGGAGACGTCTGTACTTATTTTCGAGAGGCTATAGGGTGTTAGGAAACCTCTCTTTATTCTTATTCCATCGTGCAGTCGATGGTTTACTAAATCTCATTCTTCTATTCTTTCACGGATGGTGAGGGCGCGTGCATCTAATGTTCCAGACTCGGGAGGGGACGCTACCCCCGTTGTCCAAGATCGTGGAAGAGGCCGGGGGAGGGCACCGGCCCGAGGTAGGGGACGAGGGCATCCCAGAGCTATTCCAGTTTCACCACCACTAGAGGATCCTACTGTAGAGGAGTAGGGTGAGGTGCCCCCAGCAGATCCTGCTCTAGTGGACTTTATGATGGCTCCAGGCTTCCAGGAGGTCATGGGCCATATGATGCGGTTTATGTACACTATGTCCCAGGATGGTTTATTTCCAGCAGATCCTACTACATCTCAGGTGGGGGGAGGAAGGGGAGGGGTACAGACTCCTACCGCCCAGGTTGCAGGTCAGGTAGCAACATTACATCATACCCCGGGTACACTGCCCGTGGGTAGAGTTCAGCCTGTAGCAGCAGCACCAGTGCCCAGACCAGCTGCGGATGGCGATCCGCAGAAGTTATTGGATAGGTGGACTCGATTGCACCCTCCAGTCTTCGGGGGTGAGCGAGGCGAGAATGCCCAAGATTTTGTTGACAGGTGCAGGGACAGACTGCACAACATGACGATACTAGAGTCCCATGGGGTGGATTTCACTACCTTTCAGTTGGAGGGCCGAGCTCGCAGATGGTGGCGGTCTTATATTCTCAGCAGGCCAGTAGATTCCGCTCCTGTCACTTAGGAGCAGTTCACTCAGATGTTTCTAGACATATATATTCCACTCTCTAAGAGGGAAGAGTTGCGGTATCAGTTTGAGAAGTTGGACCAGGGGCAGATGTCAGTGATAGATTATGAGGCTAGATTTTCAGAGTTGTCTCACCATGCGCTCATGATACTACCTACCGATGCTGAGAGAGTGTGGAGATTCGTAGCTGGGTTGCATCCAGGTATTAGGGTCAACATGGCCCGAGAGGTGGAGATGGGGACTCCTTATCAGATGGTAATGGAGATTACTCGTAGAATCGAGGGTTATTGGTCGAGGATAAGGGAGCAGGCACAGCAGGATAAGAGAGCCAGATATTCCGGGTATTTCAGAGGTTCCCCAGCTAGGGGCAGATGTCAGTTTGGTGGGGTCAGCCCAGTATGCCCACATATTCAGCACCCCCACCACTACCTCCTCGTGGTACTCCAGTGAGACCTTACTTCAGTGCTATGCTAGAGGGTTCTAACCGTCGCCCAGTTATCCAGGGTTCTTCTTCAGGGCAGCAAGCCATGCCTCCGGGGAGATGTTATGAGTGCGGGGATTCCGTCCATTTCAGGAGGACACGTCCCAGGTTTCGGGGCAAGGAAGTGCAGTAGGGTTATCGGCCTATGAGTCCAGCACTAGCAGTAAGGCTACATAGAGGTGGAGGACAGGTCGGCAGGGGTCGTACTAGAGGTGGAGGCCAATCAGGGGGAGGTCAGTCAGCTCTTGTTCACTCTGGCGGAGCTCAGTCTTCCGGAGTATTCCGGCCAGATCAGATGCAGTGGCCTCAGATGCCGTGATTACATGTATTATTTCAGTATGTGGTAGAGAGGCGTCAATGTTCTTTTATCCAGGATCCACCTATTCATATGTTTCATCCTTATTTGCTCATTTTCTGGATGTTCCTCGTGAGTCCCTGGGTTCTCCTATATATGTGTCCACTCCTGTGGGCGATTTTGTGTTGGTAGACCGGGTTTACCGGTCTTGTATTGTTACATTATGTTGGTTCGAGACTCGACAGGATCTCTTGTGTCTTGGCATGGTTGATTTCGATGTTACTTTAGGCATGGATTTACTATCTCCTTGACATGCCGTGCTAGGTTTCCATGCCAAGACAGTTACTTTAGCCGTGCCCGAGTCGCCTAGGCTGGAGTGGAGAGGTTCTTCAGTTAGTGCAGCCAGTCGGGTTATTTCGTTTCTGAAGGCTCGACACATGGTCTACAAGTGTTGTCCGGCATATCGTGCTTATGTGCGGCACTGCCGAGTCTCCGACGATTGATTCAGTGCTATTTGTTCAAGAGTTTGCTGATGTATTTCCTTCAGACCTTCCGGGCATGCCTCCGGATCGTGAAATCAATTTCTATATTGATGTGGCTCTAGGAACTCAGCCTATATTTATTCCTCTATACCGCATGGCTCCGAAAGATCGAAGGATTTGAAGGAGCATCTTGAGGAGTTGTTGGCTAAGGGGTTTCTCTAACCGAGTGTATCATCGTGGGGTGCTCCGGTTCTATTCGTGAAGAACAAGGATGGGTCCATGCGGATATGTATTGGTTACCGTAATTTGAACAAGGTCACCATTAAGAACAAGTATCCTTTGCCGCGCATCGATGATTTGTTTGACCAGTTTCAGGGTGCTCAGGTGTTTTCTAAGATTTATTTGAGATCGGGATATCATCAGTTGAATATTCGGGCCTCATATGTTCCGAAGACTGCTTTTCGTACGAGGTATGGCCATTATGAGTTCCTGGTGATGTCCTTTGGCTTGATTAATTCCCCAGCGACGTTGATGAACTTGATGAACAGGGTTTTCAGGCCGTATATTGATTCCTTTGTCATTGTATTTATTGATGACATTTTGATCTACTCACATAGCCTGGGGAGCACGAGAAGCATTTGAGAGTTGTGCTCCAAACTTTGCGAGAACAGGAGCTATATGCTAAGTTCTCCAAGTGGGAGTTCTGGTTGGATTCCGTGGCATTTGGGGCATGTGGTATCCGGAGAGGGTATCAAGGTTGATCCTCAGAAGATTGGGGTAGTTCAGAGTTGGTTGCGTCCTACTTCAGCTACGGAGATCAGGAGCTTTTTATGCCTAGCAGGCTATTATCGCCGATTTGTGGAGGGTTTCTCTTCTAATGCAGCTCCATTGACTAGATTGACTCAGAAGAATGCCCCATTCTGATGGTTCGACGAGTGTGAGGCAAGGTTTCAGAAGCTCAAGACAGCATTGACCTCAGCACCAGTTCTGGTATTGCCTTCCGATTCGGGGATGTATACAGTGTTTTGTCACGCTTCATGCGTTGGTCTGGGATGTGTGTTGATGCAGGAAGGGCGAGTTCAGATGGTCAGACTGATGGTCAGTCCGAGCGTACAGTTTAGATATTGGAGGATGCTCAGGGCATGTGTCATTGACTTCGGAGTTCACTAGGACAACTTCTTGCCTTTGGCCGAGTTTGCTTACAATAATACTTATCAGTCCAGCATTGAGATGGTTCCATTTGAGGCTTTGTATGGTCGGCGACGTCGTTCTCCTACCAGGTAGTTTGAGCCTGGAGAGGCTAAGTAATATGTGCCGACCTAGTGACGGATGCTTTGGAGAAAGTGAAGTTGATTCAGGAGGGGCTGCACACAGCACAATCCTGACAAAAGAGTTACGCGGATCAGAAAGCGCATGATGTATCATTTATGGAGGGAGATAAGGTCCTGTTGAAAGTCTCGCCGATGAAGGGTATTATGAGGTTCGGGAAGAAGGGCAAGTTGAGCCCAAGGTTTATAGGTCCTTTCGAGGTGTTGAGGCGAGTTGGGGAGGTTGCTTATAAGCTAGCATTACCTCCCAATTTGTCAGGAGTTCATCCGGTCTTTCATGTATCCATGCTCCGAAGGTACCACACCGACTTCTCTCATGTGGTTGATTTCTGCACTATACAGTTGGATGAGAGGTTGGGCTACAAGGAGGAGCCAGTTGCTATTATTGACAGGCAGGATCGCCAGTTGAGATCCAAGAGAGTTTCTTCTGTAAAGGTCCAGTGGAGGGGCCAAACAGTCGAGGAGGCGACCTGGGAGTCCGAGGAGGGCATGCAGAGTAGATATCCGCACTTATTCAGCACTTCAGGTATGATTCTAGACCCGTTCAAGGATGATTTATTTAAGAGGTGGAGAATGCAACGACCCCACCGGTCGTTTTGCGTTATCGGACCCTGTTCCCTAAAATGAAACTTCCCATAACGGCTTATTGTGATTTATGACTTGTGGGGTCGGCTTATTCTATAAAATGATAAATAGAATTATTTAAAAAAATTTCTTATCTCTATTTCAATATATGTCATGACGAAATAATTGTATTATTTATATATAACAATATATAACATATTAAATAATGTGTATACCAAATATATATTACAAGTTTATTTTATTCTTAGTGTATATCAAAAAGTATATAAATTTTTTTTGGTATATCAAAATGTAAATAAAAGATTTTTTTCTATATCATCATGTATAACCTATTAATAATGTGTATATCAACAAATATATTAAAAGTTTTATTTTTGTATAACACCTTTTAGAATGAAAACTCAAGTTCAAGACGACTCCGCACGTGTATCCCGTGTTGTGTCTCGCATATATCTCTATGTACATTAGTGATATCTCATGTATATCGTGTGTAGCTGTGTATATCGGGCGTCCATAAAAAATTATGTTGTATATACGATATACAAACTGATATACACAGATGTCCTTAAAAACATATCTCGATATACACTGATGTACACGATATACAACGTGATATACACATGTTGTAGTTAGACTTCTAGGTCTGAGTTTTTACCTGAAACAGTCTAATTCACTTCTAATCTTGCTCAAATTTTTTATATTGCCACGTTTAGGTATTTTCAACCAATTTTAATCACACCCACTTGTATAATCCAACAAAAAAAAAAAAAAAAAGAGAGGACAAAAATAAAGTTGAAATATATTTTTTCTCTATTAGTTTTTGCTTCTGATTTTCTCTGATGTGATATCAACCTAACCTTTTCATCCCACTGATTTTTTTTTTGCATAATTTGCAAGAATTGTTTCTAAACTATGAGAGCGAAAGAAAAGAAACAAGAAGAAATACAAGGTGAGAAATGGGGAGGGAAGCCAAAATAAGCGAGTAATTTTTTTTTTAGAGAGAATATATAAAAGAGTAATTTTTTAAGGATTTGGCTATATAATGCCAATTGTTTGGGGCTATCTTTGCTAAATCTAATGTAAGGCTAAAAAACTGCCAATTCCTATTATATGTTGTTATAGGATGCCAATTTTTCAAAATATTTTGGTGATTGGGCCGTTGAGAACCTTAATATTAGATGTAAATAGCACACAGGCTAGCCAGTTTTCGGACAGGTCATCCAAAAATAGCCAGCGTTTGCCATGTCATTGAAAAATAGCCACCATTTTGCTGCAATAGAGATCGGTCCAGCATAATATACTGGAGTTCGGTGCACTCGTGTGTGTACTTCTAGCATATTATGCTGGAATTCCAACACGCGAAAAGTTCCAGCATAATATACTGGAGATTCGAGCACCTGCGTATGAACTTCCAGCATATGCTGGATCGACATATTATAGTGGAACTCCAGTATATTATGCTGAAAGTCCAGTATAATATATTGGAGTTTCAGTATATTATGCTAGAGTATTTTTCGGATTTTTAACAGTGTTTTCGTTCTGATTTATCTTTACATAGAAAGTAGCTAAATTTTGATTACTTTTGAAATAGTGGCTATTTTTGAATGACCACTTATAAATCTGGCTATTACTGAATTTCTCTCTGATATTAGCTTAAGAAGGAGTATATATATTTGAGAAATATTTATTTTTTGCCGTTTCAAGAAATAATAGCTGACACAGTGTGTGTGTCAATCGACCGATCAATTTTATATTTTTCCCTATCAATAATACGTCGAAATACCAACGATTTTCACCGTCGTCGGGAATTTCGATGGTGTTTCTTGACTTTCTAATAGTGATAGTCCGATAGATTTTAATTCATATATCACTAAAAGGAATGTACTACAATTTATAGCATATGAGTATGGATAGTATGTAAGTGTGAACTTGTCAGAAGAAGATTGAAATACCAAAATGTCCTTATAAAGCTGAATAACAGTATTGTCTTTCTATTAAATATTATTGCTACAATACTTTTGGATAGAAATATAAATACTCATTATAATAAATAATTTATTAGATATAAATGTGATGCAATTAGTGAACATTCACATAATAAATATTACTAATAAAATTAATTTTGTAAACATCTCATGCGTGTATAAAATATATCTAGAGATTGTGTTTACGATGATTCTCCTTTTATTCTCTTAACTTGAATTTTCAAATTTTTTTAGTTAATACAATCCCTTTCTTATAAATACAATCATGTAATGACCCGACCGGTCATTTTGAGCTCTAACGTGTCGTTCAGTGGTTTCAGGCCCTGAGTAGTTTCACTTCAGGTATTATAACTTGCATGCGGTCGAAAATGAATTTCGGGAAGTTCAGAGTTGATTTAGAAAGAAAATTCTCATTTCGGGAGCTTTAAGTTGGAAGAATTGACTAAAGTGTGATTTTGGGGCAAACGACCTCGGAATCAGGATTTGAAGGTACTAGCAGGTTTGTATGATGATTTCGCACTTGGGAGTAAGTCCAGATTGGGTCTCGGATGACCCGGGAGCGTTTCGGCGTATATTCTAGAAGTTGGCAATTTGGGATAAGTTCACAAATTTTGGTTGAAGTGTGTTTCAATGTTATCAATGTCCGTTTGGGATTAACAGTCTTGGAATAGCTTTATATGGTGATATTGGTATTGGGGGCATGTTCAGAAGTGGAAGTAGAGGTCCGTAGGTCATTTCGGGGTCATTTGGCGAAAAGTTATATAATAGAAGATTTTTTGAAAGTTTGACCTAGTGTTTGACTTTTTGATACGGAGTCGGATTCCAATTCCGAACATTGGAATAGGTCCGTAATGTCGAATGTAACTTGTGCGCAAAATTTGAGGTCAATCGGACATGATTTGATATGTTTCGACATCGAATGTAGAAGTTTCAAGTTCTAAAGTTCATTAAGCTTGAATTGGGGTGTGATTCATGATTTCGACGTTGTTTGATGAGATTTGAGGCCTCGAGCGAGTTCGTATCATGTTTTGGGACATGTTGGTATAATTGGTTAAGGTCCCGAGGGCCTCGGGTGGATTTCGGAAGGTTAACAGAATGGATTACGGACAAAGAAATCTCCTGAAAGTGAATTTCTGATGCGTGGAGTCGATTTTGGAAGCTCATATCATGCCATCTATAATAAATCTGAAACTTTTCAAACATTAAAGTTGTATCCCTTGCATTCTAGTTTCCAGAAAGATAAACCATTCATAATTTGGGTATTTGTACAGAAAGTTATGATCCATTGAATGAAGGCTGGTAAAGCTGTTTTTGCAATTTCCCCAGAAATTTCTGATGCGAGGAGCCTACTTTGGAAGCTTATATATTGAAAAATATAAGGAATCTGAAAGTTTGCAAACATGAAAGTTGTAACCCTTTGATTCTAGTTTCGAGAAAGTTAAACCATTCATCATTTAGACATTTGTACTAAAAGTTAGGGCTTCTAAAGCTTTTTCTAATGGACTTTTAGTGACGAAAATGGACTTTTACTGATAAAAAATGCTCATTTCCTTCATTTTCGTTTTCGATTTTTGGAGCACGGTTCTTGGGCGATTTTTACGGGCAAACATTGGGGTAAGTGTTTCTTATCCTATATTGATTATATTTCATGATTCCATACTCATTTACATCATGAATCCAAAAACAAAAATTTAAGATTTGAAAGCCAATCCGATGTCGGAATTAGATAAATTTTGCATGGTCGAACTCGTATAGGAATGGGTTGTCAGATTTTCTGAGTTTCGTCAGATTCCGAGACGTGGGCTCCAAGGACGATTTTTTAGTTAAATTTCGGATTTTAATCCATAAAATTAGTAAATTAATATGAAATTAATTCCTACGATTTGTATTGAGTATTTCGAATTGTTTATGACTAGAATTGAGGCTTTCAGACACGAATTCGCGAAGCAAAGGTTTATTGGGATCTTTAATTTGGTTGCGGAGCGAGGTAAGTCTCCTTTCTAACCTTGTAAGAGGGAATGTCCCCATAGGTAAAATAATTAGATACGTGTTGTTATTTGTGGGGGCTACGTACGCACGAGGTGACAGAAGTCCGTGTGTAGCTACTATTGTGCTTATGTCCGGGTAGTCTAGGACCCCAAAGCATGTTTTATTTGTCATACTTGTAACTTTATTGATGAATTTAGAAACGATTAAACCTTATTGAACTTGGTAAATGAATTTCTGGAAAAGATGTAAATACTATCTTCGCGTCCATTAAAAGAGAATTTTTACACCTCATTGGGTGATTGTTTTCCTGATAAAATGTGAATTTATTGTGTGAATGTGTGTATCTATGAGCACTTGAGTCGCATGTATGATTCGCGAGCAGGGTAGCTCTATTATTTATATTTGACCGCGTCGCATGATCGTTTCGCGAGCGGGGTAATAGATGCATCTATTGTTCGAGTCGTTCGACCCTACGGCAGTGCACAATTTACATTTATCATTGGTTTGAGCCGTTCGACCCTCGACATTTCTTGCGCATGATATTTTCTGAGTACTTTATGAGATTTTTTAACTGTTTACTGGCCTTGAATTATAAGTTGTCAACTGAAATGACGAAGATTTAAAGTCTGTAAAGGTGGAAGAAGTTGTTATTTCCTATCACTATTTGTTAATTATCTATGATATCCATGCTTAGTGTCACCCTTGATTTTATTAAAATTGACCTCTAGCAAGTGTCAAACTTGACCTCTCGTCACTACCTCTTCGAGGTTAGGCGTGATACTTACTGGGTACACGTTGTTTTCGTATTCATGCTCCACTTGCTATGCATTTTTATTGCACAGGTACATGTATATCTAGTGGCCCCGCTTGATGCAGTGATGTGGCTGACCTGGAGACTTATGAGAGCTGCTCCCCTAGAGACTACCCGCAGCCAACAAAGTCTTCCTCGAATGTATTATACTACTGTCCCATTTGTATTCTAGACGGTTATTGTATTTCATTTGGTTTTCCTTAGAAACTTTTGATGCACTTGTGACACCGGGTTCTGGGATGACTTTGGGATGTATTTGTCGATTGAATTATTTAAAACATCGTGGTTTACTCGGTAACTTTATTTGATCTTTATATAATGAAATAAAAAGTAACGATTTTCAAAATACTAAAACAGGAATTTAATTAACCATTGAGTGTTGGCTTGTCTGACTGTGGTGTCCGGCGCCATCACGGCCTTGATGGATTTTGGGTCGTGACAATTCATAATTAAAAATATTTAACTATACATGTATAAAAAATTATATCATATATTAATAATTAATAATCATGCTATCTAAGCTCTCGCCCTTCTTCTAATTAAGTAACAACAACAATATTTATACTAGTATCGTGTTTTCACATTTCAGTTTCTTCTCTTTCATCTTCCATGGTAGTAATAATAGGCTGGAAATTTTCTTAATTAATTTTTATTCAGAAGCACATTTCGGTTTTATTTCTTTCGTCTTTCAAAGTAGTAGGAATTTTGTGAAGCTCAACTAATTTGTTATTGGTCCAAAATTTACTATGAATTTTGCTTGTAGTGCAATTTTTGGCTAAATTTTTCTGCATGGCAGTTAACAAATATGATGTCTTTGATATTCATAATTGTTACCAGAAACAAATATGATGTCTTTTATATTTAATTCAACAAAAGGAAATGTAACGACCCGACCGGTTATTTTGAGAATTTAAGCTCTGTTCGGTGGCGTAAGGTCTTGAACAACTTCATATTGTGTACATCGACCTGCGTGCAAGGTTGGATTCAATTACCGGATGATTCAGAGTCGAATTGGAAGAAGGACTGTTGTTTTGGAAGCTTAAAAAGTGAAGTTTTGACCGAAATTTGACTTTTATGTAAACGACTCCGAAACGAGTTATGGATGATGTCACCAGCTTCGTATGGTGATTTTGGACTGAGGAGCGCATCCGGGATGTGTTTTCGAGGTATGTGGTACATTTAGGCTTGAATTGGCGAAAGTTAGAATTTCGGCCATTTCGGCAGATAGGTGAAATTTTGATATCGGCTCGGAATGGAATTCTGAGAGTGGATGTACGCCCGTAGTGTCATTTATGACCTGTGTGTAAAATTTGAGGCCATTCAGACAAGTTTTGGCGTGTTTCGGCATCGGTTGTAGATTCTGGAAATTTCCTAAGTTCTTAGGCTTGAATCCATGCATAATTCTCGATTTCGGTGTTATGTGATGTGTTTTGAAGGCTCGACTAAGTTTGAATGAGGTATTAGGACTGGTTGGTAGGTTTGGTCGAGGTCCTGAAGGCCTCGGGTGTGTTTTGGATGCTCAATGGGCATTTTTAGCCTTGTGTGAGATTGTTGGTTTTCTGGTGTAAGTGCAACAGACTTTTGTTCATCGCTATCGTGTGAGGGAGTCCACGATCGCGTAGAGGGATTTAGGCCAGGCAGGATTTGTGCAGCGATCGCATAGGGTAGGCAGCTTGACCACTACGTTCACATGGGCTAGGTCGCGTTTGCGTAGAAGGAATAGGGCAGTAGTGGAAAATTGAGTGTTTCTCTACGCGGTTGCGTGAAGGAAACCGCGATCACGTAGGTCAGAGAAATAAAGCCCCGTGTTCACGAATGGATTTCCGCGATCACGTAGTGTATTCTGAGGGAGCGAGTGAATTGCTCTTCCCGATCGCGACTGGGTGTCTGCGATCATACCGAAGATTAATGCCTGGGTAGAATCTTAAATACCCAAATCGAAGGTTAGAGCCATATTTCATATTTTGATCTTGGGAGCTCGGGAAAATGCGATTTTTGAAGAGATATTCACCTGGGCAAATTGGGTAAGTAATTCCTACTCGGTTTTGACTAATTTCCACGAATCTATGCTTAAATTCATCCTCTAATTTCGAATTAGGGGTGAAATTGGAAAAATATGGATAAAATTCTTAAAAGGCATTTTTGAGTTTTGAGCAAGATTTTGGTATCCGATTCGAGTGATTTTTGTATGGTTAGACTCGTGAGTGAACGGGTGTCCGAAATTTGTAACTCTTACCCGATTTCTAGATGTGCACCCGGGGGACTTTTTCGGAAATTTTCCTAAATTTGCGTATTAGCTTCGCATTTATTAGTTAGATTACTTTCTTAAAGCTATATTTACATTATGCAATTGAATGGAATAGATTTGGGCCATTGGAGTCGGATACGCGTGGCAAGAACGTGATTTCAAGTTTGATTTGAGCGGTTGAGGTATTTATCTTGCCTAACCTTGTGTGGGGGAAATTACCCCTTAGGATTTGAGTCTTCTATGTTGATTTTAGTCCGTGTATGCAAGGTGACGAGTGTGTGCTCGGGCTTATTTGTAGTAGGTTGACCTTTTAGGGTTCTCAGGTCCTTATATTCACCTTGTATGAAGTTGATCTTGATACGCTTCAGTTCTTATCTGCTAGTTTCACCTCTACATGATTTGATTAGAACTAATTTCTTTAGGATCCACCCTTAACGCCTACTTGAATCTTATTTGACTTAACCAAAGGTTTTACCTCTCTATCATCATGTTATATTTTCAGAAGCTACCTATAATTAATTAAATTGTTAAATATCCCTCATAATTTTCTCAACCTCATAAGGGGTATATATATAACTTATATCATAGTCAACTTGTCCTTACTTGGAATGATTTGACTTGTGTTGTCTTCTTATTGTTGACTTGAATTTTTGGATTTGTTGCTTGCCTTGTTTTTCCCTGGTCAAGTTGTTCCCTTTTTGCACTTACTATTCTGTGCCGTGATTATTCCATGTGAACGATGTTCTACTGTTTCTTTGTGAATTGAAGTTTTTGTATTGATTTGTTCACCGTATCTTGTGTCATTGTCCTGGTAGCTTTGTATTTGATGTGGTGATGTACGAGTTTTCTGCCGTGCTATAATTGTTGTCATTGGTTGTTGCACTGCATATTTAAATTGGGGACTACAGACGTATTCTAGGAGATCCCCCTTGTACTGAATATTTAAATTGGAGACTACGAACGTATTCTAGGAGATCCCCCCTATACTGCATATTTACTTTGGGATTACGGACGTATTCCGAGAGATCCCCCAGGGCTGCATATTTACTCTGGGACTACGAACGTATTCTGGGAGATCCTCTATATTGTGTGATGAATTCGAAACTACGGGACGGGATCCTGGTTGATTTTATCAAAGGAATTTTGTTGGAAAGACAATTATTTGGAAAGTCCACTTTGAAAAATAATTATCTTGAATAAAACTATGTTGAAGGACATTCCTTTGGAAAAAGAACATTTGAAAAATGTATATGTTAAACAAAACTATGTTGAAGGATATCCCTTTGGAAAAGAATATTTTGAAAATGTTTATGTTGAAGAAAACTATGTTTAAAGGACACTTTCTTCGGAAAAGTAAATTTGAAAAGCTTTTTTTTGAAGAAAACTATGTCTGAGAGACATCTCTTGGGAAAATTATATTTCAAGAGAATTTCCCTTTAAAAGGGATATTACCTTAAAGATTTCAATATAGAAACTTGCGGGTGAAAGTTTACACTTGAAGATGTTGACCATTTTAATGGTATTTGTGGCTAAGGCAGGGTGTGGAGACTAATGCAGTGTTGAGTTACTACTTGTCCTTATTGTGTTGTGGTTTCCAGAATTGGGTTGTGTTCCCGTCCATCCTTATGTGTATTATTAGTATGTTCCGTCGCTAATTGTTTTATTTCCTTCTGCATTGTAGTTGTTATGTTGTTAACTATATTGTGTAGTCATTAGATAGGTGTCATGCCCTATCATTCCTATATTTGTTCCTGTTGATTTATTAGACCAGTGGGTGCCTTGAGTAGTCCTTGTCACTACTTTACTGAGGTTAGCCTTGATACTTACTGGGCACCGCTGTGGTGTGCTCATTCTACACTTCTGCACATTTTTGTGCAGATCCAGGCATTGATCATTAGTAGTTGTGCGGACTCTTGCTGAGGAGACTCATAGTAACCTGCCGCTACGTTCGCAGTCTTCGGGGTCACCTTCCTATTCTGTATTTACACTGTTTTCACTTACTTCCAAACATTTGTATTTAGAAGTTGTAGTAAACTCTTTATAGAGCTTATGACTTGTACTACTGGGTTTTGGGAATATGCTCTTGTATAAAGAATCCTTTTTCATAAAATATTAGATTTTATTTATTATTGTTTCCATTCCATGAATGTTAGGCTTACCTAGTCCTTAATATTAGGTGCCATCACGATACCTAACGGAGGGGAAATTTGGGTTGTGACAAGTTGGTATCAGAGCCCTAGGTTCATTCATGCTACGAGTCATAAGCGAGTTTAGTAGAGTCTTGCGGATCGGTACGAAGACGTCTGTACTTATCTCCGAGAGGCTACCAAACTATTAGGAAAATTCTATTTATTTCACTTCTATCGTGCGAGTTCATTGACCTTGAAGTTTGGAATTTATCATTCTATTCTCTCACAGATGGTGAGGGCATGAGTCGCGGTTCCTGATGATGTTACCCCCGAGACAGATGTCGCTAGGGGCAGAGGCCGAGGTCGACAAGGAGCACGTGCCATAGTTAAGCCACCTTCCAGAGCAGCCGTTGACGAGCCACCAGTAGTTACCCCCGGGCTGCAGGAGACTTTAGCACAAATCCTGAGCATGTTTGGTACATTGGCTCAGGCGGGGTTATTTCAGGTTGCACAAGTTACTTCACCGACCGGTGGAGGAGCCCATAATCCCAGCATCCACACTCTAGAGCAGCGAGTTCACGTTGGTCAGGGTCCAGGTGTCATAGTGACAAAACCTGTGGTTCCAGTTCAGCTCATGGTCTGAGCGGCAATATCTGAGGGAGAGCAGCTTAGATTTCCAGGGTTCAAGAGATATAACCCTCATACATTCAGCGGATTTGCTTCAGAGAGTGCACAGGGTTTTCTGGAGGAGTGCCATAGCTTCCTCCGCACTTTGGATGTTGTTGAGAAAAGTGGGGTTGCTTTTACTACGTTCCAGCTTCAGGGAGCGAATTATCAATGTGGTGGGCATGTGAGTTGGATAGCCCAGCCGAGTCATCTTCACTTACGTGCAGTCAGTTTTCAGAGATGTTCTTGAGAGAGCTTGTACCCCAGTCCCTTCGAGATGCGTGGCGCACGAAGTTTGAGCAGTTGTGCTAGGGCACTATGTCAATATTAGAGTATGCCATCAGATTTAGTGACTTGACCAGGCAGGCACCTGCCTTAGTCGCTACAGTTAGATGGAGAGTCTGTAGATTCATTGAAGGGCTCCGGCATGATATTCGGGTCAGCATGGCTCGAGAGTTGGAGTCGTGTGTTTCATTTCAGTAGGTGGTAGGGATCGCTCCCCGGTTAGAGGGCATATGGGACCGGGAGCGAGAGGACAAACGTGATCAGGAGAGAGAGTCTAGGGAGGAGAGGAGGCCTCATAGACCGGAGAGATCTGCTGGTCCTTATTTTTGAGGCAGGGTGCGACACGGTAGACATTTTGAAGGTCAGCTAGTTCAGTTTGCATTACCGACTTAGCATGGGGTTTCAGGTACTCGTGGGTCTCAGTGTACTCCTATCGCACAGTTTCCATAGCCACGCCAGCAAAGAGGTTTTTTTGAGTGTGGAAATACCAGTCACAGGGTGAGAGATTGTCCCATGCTCCGGGCAGATATGTTACAGCAGGGCATTCAGGTGAGTAGAGGGCGCCCAAGATGGGGAGGCCCGGCCCGTTGATGTGTTTTGTATTGTAGGCTGGAGGCCGTTGTGCCAGATGTTATCGTACATGTATGTTTTGATTAGTTACAGAGGGGAACCATTTGTATTTCATTATAGTTTTGCTGACCGGGACGAGTCCCATTAGTTGTCGCTTCATTCATGAGTAAGTTTCATGCTTTGCACTCTATCTTCGTGTTCGTTCTTGTTGGGAGATTCTGTGAGTGGTAGCCCATGTCTATCGTCTGTTTCTATTTATTATTGACAGATATGAGACTAGTAGTAAATTTTTGTTGTCCACTACGGTAGGCTTGATGTGATTCCTGAGTGTAGTGGTTACGAGCTTTGATTTTTATGCTCCACCGATTGGGGAGCCAACACGCGTTGTAATTTTGTTGAAGGAAGCGATCTAGTGAAAAGTTTTAGTTGGTGGGATATATATCCTATTTGTGATGTAAAGTTGAGGGCGAGACCCTCGTGATCCCTTGTGATTCGATATGTTTGAACCGGGCTGAGTACCACAGTGGAAATCATACCAGGATGGGATCCTTGTGATTTGTTCATGTGCTTTAATTCTTTCCTTATTATATTGTTTTGTAGGTTAGCACTGATAAAGAGTTGTGCATGTCGGGCTTGTTTGATAGTTTCCCTTATGTGTTCCTCTTTTCATGTTCAGTCATTTTCATTTTGTGCTCCTTGAGTTTTAGCGTGCGGGATGTGTGCGCGATGGTGTATGTTGTGGCTAGGTGATATGGGTGTCAAAGTATGAGGTCCTCATGTTTCTTGCGTTATTATCAGTGTGATTGACGTTTGAAACATGAGTTCTATCGGATATGAAGCTAATTGTTGGTGCTAAGTTGATTTCGGGCAGCTATTATGATTAAAAGTGCTATTAAGGGCCTATGTGTGGTGTGTTATGTGGTTTAGTCGTACCTTGTGGGTGTAGGAATGAGTTGATGTAGCTGGTTGAGACTGATACCGGGTATGGATTTAGAATCGGGTCTTTTGGAAATGAAGGGAAGGTGAGAATTTGGGGTCTAAGGCTCAGCGATGTTAGTAGAAAGGGTAAATCGCAGTTGGCATGGTGTCGTCAGGCTTATCTAGATTGAGGTGACGTGGGATCACCCGCGGGTGTATTCTGGAAGTATGCCTTCAGTGATGTGAAGACTTCGAGGCGAATATTAGCACGTTCGAGGACGAACATTTGTTTAAGAGGGGGAGAATGTAAAGACCCGACTAGTCGTTTTGAGAATTTAAGCTTTGTTTGGTGGCGTAAGTTCTTGAACAACTTCATATTGGGTACATCGACTTGCGTGCATGGTCGGATTCAGTTACCGGATGATTCAGAGTCGAATTAGAAGAATGCCTGTTGTTTTGGAAGCTTAAAAGAGTGAAGTTTTAACCGGAATTTGACTTTTATGTAAACGGCTCCGGAACGGGTTATGGATGATGTCAGCATCTTCGTATGGTGATTTTAGGCTGAGGAGCGCGTCCGGGATGTGTTTTCGAGGTCTGTGGTAGAATTAGGCTTGAATTGGCGAAAGTTAGAATTTCGGCGATTTTGGCTGATAGGTGAAATTTTGATATCGGGCTTGGAATGGGATTTCGAGAGTGGTTGTAGGTCCGTAGTGTCATTTATGACATGGATGTAAAGTTTTAGGTCATTCGGACTAGTTTTTGCGTGTTTCGACATCGGTTGTAGATTCTTGAAATTTCCTAAGTTCTTAGGCTTGTATCCATGCATAATTCTCGATTTTGGTGTTATGTGATGTGTTTTGAAGGCTCGACCAAGTTTGAATGAGGTATTAGGACTGGTTGGTAGGTTTGGTCGAGGTCCCGTGGGCCTCGGGTGTGTTTTGGATGCTCAACGGGCATTTTTAGCCTTGTGTGAGATTGCTGGTTTTCTGGTGTAAAGGCAGCAGACTTTTGTTCATCGCGATCGCGTGAGGGAGTCCGCGATCGCATAAAGGGATTTAGGCCAAGCAGGATTTTTGCATTGCGATCGCATGATATGGTACGCGATCGCGTAGGGTAGGCAGCTAGACCACCACGTTCGCATGGGCTATGTCGCGTTCGCGTAAAAGGAATAGGGCAGCAGTGGAAAATCGAGTGTTTCTCTACGCGGTTGCGTGAAGACAACTGTGATCGTGTAGGTCTGGGAAGTAAAGCCTCCCATTCCCGAACGGATTTCCGCGATCACATAGTGTATTCTGAGGGCGCGTGTGAGTTGCTCTTCGCGATCTCGACTAGGTGTCCATGATTGCAGTGTAGATTAATGTCTGGGCAGAATCTTAAATACCCAAATCGAAGGTTTGAGCCATATTTCATATTTTGATCTTGGGAGCTCGGGAAAGTGCGATTTTTGAAGAGATTTTCAGCTGCGCAAATTGGCTAAGTAATTCCTATTGGGTTTTGACTAATTTCCACGAATCTGTGCTTAAATTCATGTCACGACCCAAAATCCATTAAGGTCGTGATGGCGCCGGACCCCACTGTCAGGCAAGCCAACTCTTGATAATTAATAAAATCTTTATTTTAAAATTCTTGAAGTCATTCCTTTTTCATTTTCTTAAATAATAATTAGCGAACTTCCACTGAGTAAACAGTATTATCTTTAGCAAATTTAAACAACGGATAAATCCCATAATTATCCCAGAACCCGGTATCACAAGTGCATAAGTAAATTTTCTAGGAATTATACATGTACTGCAATACTTGTCCGGAATACAAACTGGACAAGGAATTTAAAATAAAATACAATACATCTGAGGAAGACTCTGCCGGCTGCGGGTCGTCTCCGGATGGTGCATCTCGTCTAAGTGTCCAAGTCAGCCACATCACTACGTCAAGCAAGGCCACTAGCTATGAATGTACCTGTGCAATAAAAATACACAGCAAGTGTAGCATGAGTACGAAAATAACATGTACTCAGTAAGTATCCCGCCTAACCTCGAAGAGGTACTGACGAGAGGTCGAATTTTGACACTTGCTAGAGGGCAGTTTGATAAAATCAAGGGTGACACTAGGCATGGATATCCTAGGAAATTTAACAAGTAGCGACAGGAAATAACAATTTTTTTCACATTTAGTATTCTTAAATCCTTGTCATTTCAGTTGACAATTTAAAGTTTCCAGGACAATAAGCAGGTAAAAATCATAGAAAGTACGCAGCAAATATCATGCGCAAGCAATGCCAAGGGTCGAACGGGCCGAACCAACAATAATAAAATATGCACTGCCGAAAGGTCGAACGGCTCGAATCATAGATGCATCTATTAGCCCCCTCGTTAATCGATCATGCGACACGGTCATATATAATAATAGAGTTACCCTGCTCGCGAATCATACATGCGAATCAGGTACTCCTAGATACATATATTCACACATTAAATTAACATTTTATCAGGAAAATAGTTACTCTAGGAAGTGATAAAATTCTCTTTTTAATGGACTCGAAGATAATATTTAAATATTTTCTGGAAATTCATTTGCTAAGTTCGATAAGGTTTTTAATATTATAAATTTATCAGTAAGGCTACAAGTATGGAAAGTAAAGCATGCTTTATCAGGAAAAAATTATCCAAGGAAAATTAATTCCCTTTCTAGATGATTAAGAAAATAAACTTTAACCTTCTAAGGCATTCAGTTACTAATTCGATAATTTTAACGGTCTAATTTTGTTAGCAAAATTACAAGTACAACAAGTAAAGCATGCTAGTGGGCCCTAGATTACCTAGACACAAGCATGATAGTATCTACGCACCGACTCCCGTCACCTCGTGCGTACGTAGCCCCCACAAATAGTAGCACATATTCGATTAGTTCACCTATGGGGACAATTCCCTCTCACAAGGTTAGAAAGGAGACTTACCTCGCTCTGAAGGATCATAACCGGCTGCCAATCCCTTCCGGCGACTCAAATTGATACACAACGCCCAAAAACTATCCAAATAACGGGAAAACCAATAAAAATAGACTCTGATACTTAAAACAATTTATAAATTCTCAACTCCGCTCGGAAAGTTAACAAAATTACCCTCGGGCCCATGTGCCCGGATTCCAAAATTTTTCGAAGATAAGGATTTCCCACAACTTTACGAACTCAAATATATAATCCTCTTTCAATTTCATGCCCAAATTGGTGGTAAAAATCCAAAATACCAATTCTAGGTCTTCCCAGAAAAACCCCATATTTTCTACAATTTTTCATGTTCAAGTTCATGCATAATCATATGTTTAACTCACAATAGGTGGGGATAGCTTATCTTGCCATTGATTATGAATCCCCCCTCTTGAAGCCTTCCGAAAATTTCCCAAGCCATGAGAAAAACGAAAAGAAATGGCCAAATCCCATCTATTAAAACACCTCACTGCCCAGCGATCCCTTGCACCTGCGGTCACTAGACCGCTTCTGCGGTTACGGAGGTGCGGACCCGCACCACTTCTGCAGTCCATGTCTCATTGACCATTCCCACATCTGCGGTCCCAGTTCTAGCCATCCACCTACACTTCTGCAACACCAAGGCCGCGTCTGTGGCTCCGGACCTGTGGCCAAAGCCCCGCAGGTGCGGTCACACCAGATGACAGCAGCCCCAGCCGTTCTCAAATTCAAAATTCAATTAGTTAACTACCCGGAATCTACCCGGGGCCCCCGGGACCCCGTCCAATCACACCGACCAGTCCCAAAAAATGATGCGGACCTATTCGAGGCCTCAAATCACATCAAATAAAATCGAAACAATGGACCGCAACTCAATTCAATCTTTATGAACTTTGAAATTTCCAACTTCTACATTCGATGTCGAAACTTGTCAAATCACGTCCGACTGACCCCAAATTTTACACACAAGTCACATTCAACATTACAGACCTGCTCCAGCTTTCGGAATTGCATTCTCACCCCGGTATCAAAATATCCACTTCCGGTCGAATTTCTCAAAAACCTTCAAATTTCTATCTTTAGCCAAATGACTTCAAAATGACCTATGGACCTCCGAATGCACTTCCGATCATGCTCCTAACACCAAAATCACCATACAGAGCTATTCCTAAACTCTAAATCCCAAATGGACCACGATAACACTGAAATGCACTTCAACCCAGACTTATGAAATTCTTCTGAAATGCTGACTTCTACAATATGCGTCGAAACGCTCCTGGGTCATCCAAAATCCGTTCTGACAAATGCCGAAGTCCGAAATAATCATACGAACCTGACGGAACCTTCATATCATGTTTCTGAAGTCGTTTACTCAAAAATCCAATCTTAGTTAATTTTTCCAACTTAAGGCTTCCAAAATGAGAACTTTCTTTCTGATTTGACTCCAAACTTCCCGAAATTCAGTTTCGACCACACTTACAAGTCATAATACCTGAAATGAAGATGCTCATGGCCTCAAACCTCCAAAAAACACATTAGATCTCAAAATGACCGATCAGGTCGTTACAATTCATCCTTTAATTTCGAATCTAGGGTGAAAATTGGGAAATTTTTGATAAAATTCTTAAATCGAGTTTTTGAGTTTTGAGCATGATTTTGGTATCCGATTCGAGTGATTTTTTTATGGTTAGACTCATGAGTGAACAGGTGTCCAGAATTTGTAACTCTTACCTGATTTCGAGAAGTGGGCTCGGGGGACTTTTTCGGCAATTTTCCTAAATTCTCGTATTTGCTTCGAATTTATTAGTTAGATTACTTTCTTAAAGTTATATTTACATTATGCAATTGAATGGAATAGATATGGGCCATTTGGAGTCAGATACGCGTGGCAAGAACGTGATTTCAAGTTTGATTTGAGCGGTTGAGGTAAGTATCTTGCCTAACCTTGTGTGGGGGAAATTACCCCTTAGGATTTGAGTCTTCTATGTTGATTTTAGTCCGTGTATGCAAGGTGACGAGTGATTTCTTGGACTTATTTGTAGAAGGTTGACCTTTTAGGGTTCTTAGATCCTTATATTCACCCTATATGAAGTTGATCTTGATACGCTCGAGTTCTTATCTGCTAGTTTCACCTCTACATGCTTTGATTAGAACTAGTTGCTTTAGGATCCATCCTTACCGCCTGCTTGACTCTTACTTGACCTAACCAAAGGTTTTACCTCTCTATCATCATGTTATATTTTCATAAGCTACCTATATTAATTAAATTGTTGAATATCTCATAATTTGCTCAACCTCATAAGGGGTATAAATAACTTTTATCTTAGTCGACTTGTCCTTACTTGGAATTATTTGACTTATGTTGTCTTCTTATTGTTGACATGAATTTGTGAATTTGTTGCTTGCCTTGTTTTTCCCTGGTCAAGTTCTTCCCGTTTTGCACTTAGTATTCTGTGTCGTGATTATTTCTTGTGAACGATGTTCTACTATTTCTTTGTGAATTGAAGTTCTCGTATTGATTTATTCACCGAATCTTGTGTCATTGTCCTGGTTGCTTTGTATTTGATATGGTGATGTACGAGTTTTCTGTCGTGCTATAATTGTTGTCTTTGGTTGGTGCACTGCATATTTAAATTGGGGACTACAGACGTATTCTGGGAGATACCCCATGTACTGCATATTTAAATTAGGGACTACAGACGTATTCTGGGAGATCCCCCCCTGTACTGCATAGTTACTTTGGGACTACGGACGTATTCTAGCAGATCCCCCAGCACTGCATATTTACTTTGGGACTACAGACGTATTCCGGGAGATCCCCCAGCACTGCATATTGTTTTGGGACTACGGACGTATTTCGGGATATCCTCTGTATTTTGTGATGAATTCGAAACTACGGGACGAGATCCTAGTATATTTTATCAAAGGAATTATGTTGGAAAGACAATTATATGGAAAGTCCACTTTGAAAAACAATTATCTTGAATAAAACTATGTTGAAGGAAATTCCTTTGGAAAAAAAATATTTGAAAAATGTTTATGTTAAACAAAACTATGTTGAAGTATTTCCCTTTGGAAAAGAATATTTGGAAAATGTTCATGTTGAAGAAAACTTTTATTTGAAGAAAACTATGTTTGAGAGACATGAAAACTATGTTTGAGAGACATCTCTTGGGAAAATTATATTTCAAAAGAATTTCCCTTTAAAAGGGATATTACCTTAACGCTTTCAATCTAGAAACTTGCGGGTGAAAGTATACACTCGAAGATGTTGACCATTTTAATGGTATTTGTGGCTAAGGCCTGGTGTGGAGACTAATGCAGTGTTGAGTTACTACTTGTCCTAATTGTGTTGTGGTTTTCGGACTTGGACTGTGTTCTCGTCCATCCTTCTGTGTATTATTATTATGTTCCGTCGTTAATTTTTGTATTTCCTTCCGCGTTGTAATTGTTATGTTGTTAACTATATTGTGTAGTCATTAGATAGGTGTCATGCCCTGTCATTCCTATATGTGTGCCTGTTGATTTATTAGACTAGTGGGTGCCTTGGCTAGTCCTCGTCACTACTTCACTGAGGATAGTTTTGATACTTACTGGGCACCGTTGTGGTGTGCTCATTCTACACTTCTGCACATTTTTGTGCAGATCCGGGTATTGACCGTTGGTAGTATTGCAGACTCTTGCTGAGGAGACTCAAGGTAACCTACCGCTCGTCGTAGGCTTCAGAGTCACCTTCCTATTCTGTATTTACACTATTTTCACTTATTTCCAAACCGTTGGTAGTTATGCAGACTCTTTACAGATGTATTTTGAAATATGCTCTTGTATAAAGAATCCTTTTTCTTAAAATATTAGATTTCATTTGTTATTGTTTCCATTCCATGAATGTTAGGCTTACCTATTCCTTAAGACTAGGTGCCATCACGATACCCAACGGAGGGGAAATTTGGGTTGTGACAGAAAAAAATAAAATAAAAGTCATTTTATGTAACGACCTAGCCGGTTATTTCGTGAGATTAGCCACGTTTCCTCTATTTAAGCTTTTTCATATGCTATTTAACCTAATTATGATGTGTTGGATCGGTTAGTTTGAGTTCGGAGTGGTCGTGGTGAGAATTAAGGCACTTAGTCTCTTAAATGAGTTTAATAGTTGAAAAAGTCACCTGGTAGTTTACTTATAGGTAAACGACCTCGGAATATGGATTTCATAGCTCGGATAACTTCGTTAGGTGATTTGGGACTTACTAGTGTGATCAGAATGTGGGTTTGAGGTTCGGAGTAGAATTAGGCTTGAATTGGCGAAATTGGGTTTTGGCGATTTTCGGTCGGCAGTGGAATATTAGCTATCGAGGTCGGAATGGGATTCCAGAAGTTGGAACAAGTTCGTGGGGTCATTTTTGATGTGTATGCAAATTTTCAGGTTAATCGGACGTGTTTTGGATGGTTTCGGCTTCTTTGGTGAAATTTGGAAATTTCTAAGTTCGTAGCCTTGAATTCAAGGTGAATTTAGTGTTTTGATGTTAGTTTGGGTATTTCGAGGGTGCGAATAAGTTTGGGCGATCATTTATGACTTGTTGGTGTTTTTGGTTGGGATCCCGAGGGGCTCCGGATGATTTCGGACAGACATCGAGGGATTTAAAATGGGATAATGCAGCAGAAAAAGCTGTTGGTGCAATGTTTTTGGTGTGGCCGCACCTGCGGAAGTATAGCCGCAGGTGCGGAATTTGGTCAGGCAGAACGAAGTCACAGGTGCGAGACTTGGGCGGCACCTGCGAAGTCGCATGTGCGGAGGATTTGTCGCAGGTGCGGAAAATGAACTTTTAAGTGAAACGCGCAGGTGCGCACCTGGGACTGCAAGTGCATAAAAGGAACGTAGGTGAGGTCATCGTTGGGTAGAACATATAAATAGGACACTTAGCGATTTTTGGGTAATTCTTCCACCATTTCTACACGGGTTTGAAGCTTTTCAGGGGGTTTGAAGAGGGATTTTGAGAGTTCTGCGTAGAGGTAAGACTTTTGGACTTAAAACTCGTTTATATGTTATTAACGGACTGATTAGTGGTGAAATGTGTGGGAAATTACTACCAAAAATTGGGTAATTAGGGATTGTAATTAGAGACTTTAAAATGAGGATTTGAAGGGTCATTTGAGGTCCGATTTTGATGTTCTTGGTATGTATAGATTCGTGGGAGGATGAGGATTCTTGTGATGTAAATTTTATCAGATTCTGAGATGTGGGCCGAGGGTCGGGTTTGGCCAATTTCGGGATTTTTGGGTAATTTTGATAAATTTTGAATGGGCTTCGTTCCTTGGCATTTATGATTTTTTGGTAGATTCGGAGCATTCGGAGGCTGAGTATAGAGGCAAAGGCACTGTGGGCTAGGATTTTAGCCGGTTTTGAGGTAAGTAACGTTTCCAAACTTGGTTTTGAGGGTTCAAAACACCGAACTATATGATATATGACTATAATTGAGTTGATGCACATGCCAAGTGACGGGCGTGCAGGCGTGCACTGAGTATTTGTGGTCTGGCTCATCCCATGACACCGTATATTAGTTATTAGGGATTGATATCCGCATGTCTATTAATGTGGTAAATGTGAACATGTTAGGAATCATGTTAAGTATAAATGGTAAGGCTTCACGCCGAAAATGCTGAGACCCGAGTGGTCGTATATTACTGTCTCATTTTGTTATTATTTGATTTCATATACTCAGTCCTGTTATAGCATATCATTTCATACTTAGTCTCATTATTGTTAATTATATGCATATTTATCATTGTTTCGGGTTGATTTATGCATCTGTGATCCATGTGAGTGAGACTGGAGAGTAATGACTGAATGAGGCCGAGATCCTGTTCTTGAGACAGTTATGAGATCGGACTACACACCGCATGTCACGACCCAAATTTTCCTCCGTTGGGTATCGTGATGGCACCTAGTCTTAAGGACTAGGTAAGCCTAATAATGGAATAGCAACAATAATAAACAAAAATCAAATAAAAATTCTGAAATAAATAATTCCTTTATACAATGCATATTCCTAAAACCCGATAGTTCAAGTCATAAGCTCTATAAGGTTACTACAACTTCTAAGTACGATTGTTCGGAAGTAAGTAAAATAGTGCACATCTACTAACTATCGATACCTGGATCTGCACAAAAATGTGCAGAAGTGTAGAATGAGCACACCACAACGGTGCCCAATAAGTATCAAGACTAACCTCAGTGAAGTAGTGATAAGGACTAGTCAAGGCACCCACTGGTCTAATAAATTAACGGGCATAAGTATAGGAATGACAAGGCATGACACCTATCTAATGACTATACAATATAGTTAACAACATAACAACTACAATGCAGAAGGAAATACAACAATTAACGATGGAACATCATAATAATACACATAATGGATAGACAGGAACATAGCCCAAGTCCAGAAATCACAACACAATAAGGACACGTAGTAACTCAACACTGCATTAGTCTCCACACTAGGCCTTAGCCAAAAATACCATTAAAATGGTCAAAATATTCGAGTGTAAGCTTTCACCCGCAAGTTTCTATATTGAAAGCTTTAAGGTAATATCCTTTTTAAAGGTAAATTCTTTTGAAATATAATTTTCCCAAGAGATGTCTCTCAGACATAGTTTTCTTCAAGATAAAAGCTTTTCAAATATATTTCTCCAAAGAAAGTGCTCTTTAAACATAGTTTTCTTCAACATGAACATTTTCCAGAGGGATATCCTTCAACGTAGTTTTATTTAACCTAAGAATTTTCAAATATTCTTTTCCAAAGGGATATCCTTCAACATAGTTTTGTTTAACATGAACATTTTTCAAATATTCTTTTTCCAAAGGAATGTTCTTCAAACATAGTTTTATTCAAGGTAATTCTTTTCAAATTAGACTTTCTAAATAATTGTCGTTCAAACATAATTCATTTGATAAAGTCTATTGGGATCCTGTCCCATAGTTCCGAATTTATCACACAATACAAAGGATCTCCAGGAATACGTCCGTAGTCCCAAAACAATATCAAGTGATGGGGGATCTCCCGGAATATGTCCGTAGTCTCAAAGAAAATATGCACTGCTCGGGGATCTCCCGGAATACGTCCGTAGTCCCAAAGTAAATATGTAGTACAGGGGGATCTCCTAGAATACGTCTGTAGTCCCCAATCTAAATATGCAGTACAGGGGGGATCTCCCAGAATACGTCTATAGTCCCCAATTTAAATATGCAGTGCAACAACCAAAGACGACAATTGTAGCACGACTGAAAACTCGTACATCACCACATCAAAGACAAAGCAATTGTGACAATGACACAAGGCACGACAAATAAACCAATGCAAGAACATCAACTCACAAAGAAACAATAGAACATCGTTCACAAGGAATAATCACGGTAAAGAATACTAAGTGTAAAGAGAACAGCTTGACCAGGGAAAAACAGACAAGCAACAAATCCACAAATTCAAGTCGACAATGAGAAGACAACACAAGTCAAATAATTCCAAGTAAGGACAAGTCGACTAAAATATAAGTTATCTAAACCCCTTATGAGGTGGAGCAATTATGAGGGATATTCAACGATTCACTTAATTATAGGTAGTTTATGAAAATATAACATGATGATAGAGAGGTAAAACCTGTGGTTAAGTCAAATCAGAGTCAAGTAGGCGGTAAGGGTGGATCCTAAAGCAATTAGCTCTAACCAAAGCATGTAGAGGGAAACTAGCAAATAAGGACTCAAGCGTATCAAGAACAACTTCATACAAGGTAAATATAAGGACCTAAGAACCCTAAAAGTTCAACCTTCTATAAATAAGTCTGAGCACACACTCGTCACCTCTTGTACACGGACAAAAATCAACATAGAAGACTCAAATCCTAAGGGGTAATTCCCCCACACAAGGTTAGGCAAGATATTTACCTCAATCGTTCGGATAACACTTGAAATCACGTTATTTCCACGAGTATCCGACTCCAAATGGCCCAAATCTAATCAAATCAGTAGCATCGTGTAAATAATACTACAAGCAACTAGTTCAACTAATAAATTCGAAGCTAAGACGCGAAATTAGGAAAATCGCCCATAAAGTACCCCGGGCCCACATCTCGAAATCGGGTAAATTTACAAATTATGAACATCCGCTCATTTATGAGAACACTCGAACAAGAATCATCAAAATCCGACGTCAAAATCTCACTCAAATCTTGGATTTCAATTGGGGAACTTTTTCTCCCATTTCCAAACTTTTACTCTCAAATTCCTTGACTAAATGAGGAAAAACACAATAGATTAATGCAATAAAACAAAAATCAAGTAAAAAATCATTATCCACAAGATTCCTCTGAAAATCCGTGAAAGAATCGCCTTCTCCCGAGCTCAAAATCAAAAAAAGAGTGAAAATGAACAAACCCTCGATTCTGCCCCCTTTTCTACCCAACGATCCTCGCACCTGCGGGCTTTTCTCGCACCTGCACATTCTGCTCATATGGTCCTACCAATCACACATGCGCATTTACTTAAGTCACCAGATTCCGCACCTGCGCCCAGGTTTCGCACCTGCGGGCTCCCAGGTGCGGCCAAATTTGCGCTCCTGCACTCTATCCCCAGCTTCCCAACTTCCGCATTTTGGTTCCCCTTCTGTACCTGCGACTCTCGCACCTGCGGATCCCCATCCACAGGTGCGGAAAAACACCAGAAGTCCAACACCAGCAATAGCCTAAGTACAAAATCATTCCAGTTGAGCATCCAAAACACACCCGAGGTCCCCGGGGCCTCAACCAAAACCACCAACCAGTCCCATAAACTCATTTCAACCTAGTCGAGCCCTAAAACCATATCACATAACACCAAAAACGAGTATTAAACATGAATTTGAGCCTAAGAACTAAGCATTCTTTCCAAATCTACAAACTATGTCGAAACACGTCAAAACTAGTTTGAATGACCTCAAATTTGACGCACATGTCACAAATGACATTATGAACCTACATCCATTTCCAAAATTCCATTACGGGCTCGATATCAAAATTTCACCTATCGGCCGAAATCCCCGAAACTCTAACTTTCGCCAATTCAAGCCTAAATCTACCACAGACCTCGAAAACACATTCCAGACGTGCTACTTAGCCCAAAATCACCATACAAAGCTGCTGACATCATCTATATCTTGTTCCGGAGTCGTTTACATAAAAAATCAAATTCCGGTCAAAACTTCACCGTTTAAGCTTCCAAAACAAGAGTCCTTCTTCTAGTTCGACCTCGAATCATCAGGTAACTGAATCCAACCATGCACGCAGGTCGATATATACAATGTGAAGCTGTTCAAGACCTTATGCCGCCGAACGGAGCTTAAATTATCAAAACGAGCGGTCGGGTCGTTACACCGCAAAGATACTTTAATCATGCCTTCAGTGGTTTGATATAGCGCTTGGGCCAATAGGGCCCATATGGAGCCTTTACACCCCTAGTGAGCGCATTGACATTGAAGGATGGATCTTCCCTGGACATGGATCTTGTCCGAAATTGATAATATATGAGGGATGGATCATCCCTGGACGTGGATCTTGTCCGAATGTTGTATTCCGGAGATGGATCTTCTCCGTGGGGGCTAGATTGGCTTTTTTCCTTAGTACTGAGTGACTACGGTCACCAGTGTTTATGCATGTTCCGGGATGTATTTTCCCTCGGCCTGAAAGCCATATGCATTACTGAGTGGACTTCTATGTGAGAGCTATGAACACTATGTGCATTTCTACACTGTTGATGCATTGGCATGTAGGGTACTGAGATATACATGTGTTACTCATCATATTAATCATATTCTGGTTTAATTATCTATTGAAATTGTGAGCATGCCTAAATTATGTGTACTTTTTTTGTTACAGTTATTGAGGTTTAGTCCGTCACTACCTCTCAGCCTGTAGTTTGAGTTCGTTACTTCGAGTTGGTGTACTCACGTTACTCCCTGCACCTCATGTGCAGATCCAGGTATAGCGGGACCCAGTAGTGGTTGTTGAGCTGGAGTCAGAGTTCCTTGGAGGCATTGAGGTAGCAGCTGGCGATCGCAGCATCGATTATCTCCTTCCCTATCTACCTGTCTTATTTAGTTATTTCAGACAACTTTATGTTGGCATTGTATTTTGATATTCGATGTAGTAGCTCATGATTTGGTGACACTAGATCCGGGGTAGGAATTTGAAATGTGCTTTAAATGTTGTTAAACTTTCAAATGGGTTATTATCAATATTCTGCTTCTAAATTTATAAATTTTCTGAAAAAAATAAAATTGAATTCAACGGAATATGTGGCTTGCCTGATTCCATGACAGGCGCCATCACGACTAAGGACTTGGGGTCGTGACAACTAATATTTTAAAAGTTGGTGCAAAAACACAGTTTTGAACATCATGTAAAAAATGGATAATAAGGAATGGAGAAATCAACTTCACATTTGCAAGTTGTATATGAAATTTTATTAGTTTTTCGATAATTATTTGCGATCTCTCTTTAAAATCTTCTAAGATTTTTTATCACCATTTCAAATCCTCTCATGGCCATAATGTGCGGTCCTTATCAACTGTGAGCACCTAATTGTTGACCAAAATTAAAATTTTCACCACCTTTTTAGTATGTAAATATTATTTGAGTTTAACCTTTATTTCATTTTTAGTAGGTTTGTTTTAAGAAAATTAAAAATGACCAAAATTATATGTTCTTGATTTTAAATATTTAGCTAGTATTTTTTATTTTTTATTTTACTAATGAGTCATTTCCATGTGGAAAGATTCTTCCTTATCTTTTGTAACAAACTCACATGCTCTCTCTAGAAACTCATATGCCCATACACACTATTTTTTTCTTGACCACCAATTAATCTCTATACCTACTCCTATATAAACACACACAAATACACTCGAAGGAAAAAGGAGAAAAAGCTGCACATCACCTCACTCCCGTCAAGAACAAAAGCTCCTCCCTTTCCTCCATGAAAACCAGCCAACTTCAGCCATGAAAAACTCATGAAAACCTCCAATTTCTCCTTAAAATCAGCCATCTTCCCCATCACCTAAGACCCAATTGAAGCAATACCAAATTCTTCCGTCAAACTACCAAAAACAGCCATGTAAAGCATTCAAACATCACCGAAACAACAATAACCAAAATCCAGCGAAAATCAATCCAAAACAAAAGCTCGAACGCAACAAAAATCCAGCAAAAACGCACCAGAAATCAGCTCCAAAGCAGTCCCAAAATCAGCACTCCAAACTCAGCAAGAACAACTCTACTTTCAGCCGAAAACCTAGCAAAAATCAGCCATGAAACAGCCTTGAAACCAACTGATTTTCCTCCACAAAATCCAGCAGATCCTAACCTAAAATGGAATAAATCGAGTGAAGCTTTTGTTGAGTCCGGTTTTCATTTTTCGATAGCTTCATTTTGGTTTGTCAGCGAGGCTGTCCGGTCGAGTTTTGAAGAAAGATCCATGGCCATTAATTTCGTTGTATTACACATCCATCAATAAAGGTTTGATTTCTCCATGTTTATCCCTTTGTTATGTGTTTCTTTAAGTTATTCTACTTTTGGTGTTAAACGAATGAAATTCTTACTTTGAGTGTTTATTTCGATTTGTATTATGCTTGTGATTGTACCGTCTCTGATTGATGAGTTGTTTATTTGTGAATTTATTAGTTATGTAGATGAACTTATTTTGTCTTTTTAAATACTTTCTGGTGATTTTAGAAATTCATGTGATTTACAAAGTTTTCCCTAGTTTTGGGTCTTAAGTTCTTGAAGTAAAAAAATTTTCCTTATTGTGGAATGAATCTGAAATTGTTAACTTTAACGGGCCATGAGACTTGCAATTAACTTGGTCTAGAATGGTATTCGTTAATCTATGGCTATTTGGTTGCAAATTGCCAATTGCTTGTGTTTTTCTTGAGCTAATTGATTCACGTTACCATGACTTTGTGATTTAGCATGTCTAATTCAAGATAAACCCTCCAGTGGTAATAATAATTACATAGATATTAAATAGTTTTTCTTTTTCTATAAAAGTACACATAATTTGGATTGTTAGATAAGAATTAATATGCCATCCGAACTAATGTTGCCGTAAACTACCCCCATTTAATTGAATAAATGTATCACATAGTATTGAACCGTCACACCTAGTCACACGACATAAGGACTTTAGCTTAGAGACACAATCATAGCCTTAGGTATATTGCTAATCGAATTAACTATTATAGTTATGTACACGTACGCGTGACATAGTTGTGATGCCAAAAACAAACCAAGGAACACGTTTGCGTGACCTTGGTTAAAAATTCTTAGTAAAATAAAACGCCTTAATCAAACACTCGTAAAAATACTTTTAGGCACGGTTTTTAAACTAGTATCGTGATTGCGTACATGTTCGCGTGACGTGATCCCGATTTTTTCAAATAAATTCAAGGTACGCGTCCGCGCGACTTTGACCAAACTTTTTCTTAAATAAACTAAGTGGTAAGAGTTGTGTACACGTACACGTGACATGATTCTTGACACACCAAACTAAATGGGTATACGTACGCGTAACTCGCATTAAGGTAATCCTTTAGATAAATTAAATAATTAGAAGCGGTAAAGCTAAATATACATAGGTCTTAAAATTAGTAATTAGATAAAATAAGCCAAGTATGAATCATTAAGCAACCATGCTAGAACAGTGGAATCCGGGAATGCCTAACACCTTCTCCCGGGTTAACAAAATTCCTTACCCGGTCTTCTGGTTTCGCAGACTTTAAACGGAGTCAAACTTCCTCGATTTGGGATTTAAAATAAACTGGTGACTTGGGACACCATATATTTATTCCAAGTGGTGACTCTGAAAATAAATAAATAATCTCATTTTGATTAATGTCACTTAAATTGAAAAAACTCCCCTATATTTCCCTTTCGGGAAAAAGAGGTGTGACAGCTCTAGCGACTCCGTTGGGGACCGAATCCAGAATCTCTGGTTCAGGGTTCCAGAATTCGATCTTGTTAATGTGATTTTTACTTGGCTTTATTGATTGTTGATATTACTGTATTTGTGTGCCTAATGTGCTAATTGCCGCTCATTTACCGCTTTGATATTATTTGAACTGTATTTAAACTACCTTCTTACGCCTCCTTTCTGAGTCTTCTAATAAATGGTGCACACGTTCGCGTGGCCCGCTTTTCTGTTAGAGCTCATACGAAATAAGAATGAGGATTGATCAGCCACTAGGCCAGGTAGACTTTCGTGCTCCCAGTACATCACTCCCACTTCAGCTAGATTTGTCCGCTCGGGTAAGTCAGGTCTAGAACACAGCCCCAGATTTAAACCTAGAATAAGAAAACCTCATGCCGGATCCCTAGTAAGAACGATTATTTGCATCACGTGCATTTGACTTAGGGGACTCAACACAGGGGTTGGGTTCGTCTAGGACAGGTGTACACGAAATGAAAAAACTATCCTGATGCATCTTACCTCCTACGTGTGGATTTATTTGTTTCGGTTTGTGTGTTGACTGGCTTAAGAAATAAAGCCAATAGAAAAACCAAGAGTGAGGTAGAATAGAAAATTCACCCGGTTCTGAAAATCTCGGTATTTGAAAATGCCTCGAAACTTTACCGAAAATTTAAAAAGAAGAAGAAGAAGAAAATGTCATTTCAAAATGAGCCAAAACTCTCAAGTGCCACGTTTTCCCTATTCTTTCAAAACTGGCCGAACTACGCGGGTCTGATTCTTAGCGGATGTAAGATATATAGGCAAACCTCATCGGTTCCGGCCCCAATTTTCAAAAAAATAAAAAAATAATTTTAATTCCTTATTTAGAAGTCTTTTCTTAGAAAATCCCAAATAAAAAAAATTTAAACCCAAAATTATTTTCTTTTTGTAAGTCTTTTATTCAAAAAAAGAAAACGAATCAAATAAATATGTTCAACCGTTTTAGAAGTCGTTTCCCAAAAAAAAAAATACCAAAAACCAAAAATCCAAAAAAAAATATTTTCTACATTTGCTTTTAAGAAGTCTCCCTCCGAAATTTCTTTTTAAAAATATTAGTAATCAAAAAAAATATTTTCTATTTTTGGAAGTCTTTCTTTTGGAAATTTCAAAAAAAAAAAAAGAAAAAAAGAAAAATCAAAACCTAAATTTGAAAACAATTTCTCTCCTCTAGAAACGCCTTTCTTTACAAAATTTAAAAACATAAAATTCAAAAATCAAAAATTCCAAATATATATATATTTTTTTCTTTCTTTTTTAGAAGTCTTTCTTTTTAATTTTTCTTTTAAAGAAAACAAATATAAATCCAAAAATATTTTCGTTCTTCTTTTTAATTCTTTCTTTCAGAAGTTAAAAAAAAAATTCAAAAAACAGATTCAAAATCCAAAAAAAAAAGAGTTAGGTTATTTACTTTATTCTCGATCTTCCCAAACTACGCAAGATCTGATTCATGTTATCACATGATACGTACGGAACTTACATCGGGTTCGATCGCATGATTTTGAAAAAAAAAGAAAAAAACAAGAAAAAAGAATGATAATAATAAGGACTGACTAAGTCTGTTCTATTGTGTCTTTTGTTTTGAATTGTTAAGAAAGTTTGAGGTGGTCGGTTTGTGGTAAGCTGACTACACAAAATCCAAGAGAAAAATGACAACTGACATCGAAGCTATTACGAGCGGTCATGAGACGTTGTGTAACGACCCGGTCTGTCGTTACGTAGAACTTGCATTTTTATTGTTGTCATTGACTTGTCATGGATTGGTTATTTTATTATTGATGTGTTAGAGTCAATAGGCTTGAAATCGGAATGGTTAAATGAGAATTCAGTAACTTATTCCTTAAAAGATAGGCTTATAATGGGAAAAGTCAAATGAGAGTTGAGTTATTGGAAAACGACATCGAAATGCGGATTTTATGGCTCGGATATCTTCGGGAGGTGATTTGGGACATAGGAGTGTGTTCGGAATATTTTTGTGATGTCCGGTGTAGAATTAGGCTTGAATTGGCGAAAGTTAGTTTTTGGCGATTTTCGGTCATTGGTTTGGGCTGCATTGCATACGTTAGAGCATTCTAAGTGAGATTGGAAGGCACTGCCTAAGTGAGGCTTGAAGCCTGGTTTTGAGACAGTTATGAGGTCGGACTGCACACTGCAGCAATCCTGAAATCATGCCTTCGTTGGCTTGATATAGCGCTTGCGCTGGAAGGAGCCCCTCCGGAGTCTATACACCCCCAGTGAGCGCACAGATATTCCGGAGATGGATTTCTCCGTGGTTGTTATGTTCCGAAGATGGATTTCTCCGTGGTTGTTATGCTCCGGAGATGGATTTCTCTGTGGTTGTTATGTTCCGGAGATGGATTTCTCTGTGGGGGGGGGGGGGGCTGGATCAAATTTTTTCCTCAGTACTTAGTGACTGTGTCACTTGTGTTTATGTAATATCCGGGATGGACTTCCTTGGGCCTGAAGGCCGTATTCTAGCACTGAGTGGACCACCTTATGAGAGCTTGATTAATGAGTACACACCATTCATGATTCTATATGCATTCATGCTGGTATGCAGGGTTACAAACATATCTTGATACATCGTATTTTATTTCGTGATATATTACGGTCATGTCCAATTTATGTACTGTTGTTTGAATTGTTGGAGGTTTAGTTCGTCACTACCTCTCAGCCGGTAGTTTGGTTTCGTTACTACTAAGTTGGTGTACTCACGTTACCTCCTGCTCCTTGTGTGCAGATCGAGGTACAGAGGAGTTCAACTCGAGTCAGAGAGCGCATCAGTTTAATCAGAGTTGACGAGGTCGCAGCTGGCGACCGTGAACTCATCTTCTCTTTCCTTTCTACCTGTCGTACTTATTTTCAGACTATGTTAATCATTTCTTTTTGATTTTTATTAAGTATTAGTAGCTCATGACTGTGTGACACCGGATCCAGAATTGTAGGATTTAGTCTTTCGAATTTTATAAACTGGTTTTCCCAAAATACTAGATTTATTATTATTATCATTGATTTTTCAGAATTTGTTAAAAAAGGGCATTTTATGGGAATTTGTATTTAGTTAGATAAAATGGGTGGCTTGCCTGGTTCCACGACAGGTGCCATCACGACTCTGGAAATGGGTCGTGACAAGTTGGTATCAGAGGGCTAGGTTAAATAGGTCTCACCAGTCATGAGCAGGTTTAGTAGAGTCTTGTGGATCGGTACGGAGACGTCTGTACTTATCTTCGAGAGGCTGCAGAACCTTTAGGAAAAAATCTCACATTCTTGAACTCTTGTCGTGTGAATCCATTGATTCAACCTGAAGCGTAACTCTTTGAACTCCTTTCATGTATTCAAACACGCACGTGAGCGCTCGGTATCAGCGGTGCACCAATGGTTTGTGACTTCCATGAATGGGATGTGATTTTAGCGTGTTTGGGGCTAGTCTATAGGACTTGAGGCCAGATTTTTGTCTGTAGCTTGAGTGCCGAGATTTTGTTTGTGTGAGCATATGTATTGGGGACTTATATGTCCGTCGGTGTCCTTATGGATGGATTTTTGTAACTAGATGACTACGTGGTGAGTTTGATTGATAGTTCGATGTGTTCAGGTCGTTTGATTGTGACAAGAATGGACTAGCGGGAAATGTGGCAAGGACCATTAAGTATTTGATGTCTATATTAACTTAGGATACGACTTCGAGTTGTGAGTGTATTGAAGGACCTCTCGTGTGGTTTAGTTGTGGGGTGAAGTAGATTTTTCTGTTGTGTTATGAGTTCTTGGTGATGTCTTTTGGGTTGACAAATGCCCCAACAACATTCATGTATTTGATTGACGGTGTGTTCAGCCGTGTTATAACTCATTTGTTATTGTATTTATTGATGGCATCATGCTGTACTCTCGTAGCCAGGGATAGCATACTCGGCATTTGATGATGGTATTACAAGGGTATAGGGAGGAGAAGCTTTGTGCGGAGTTCTCCAACTGTGAATTTTAGGCTTAGTTCAGTAGCATTCTAGGGACATGTGGTGTCTAGCGAAGGTATCTATGTGGTCAGATGAGTGTAGAGTGTGCAATGTATGAGCGTGCTTGTTGCTTGAAAGGTGTGGATTACTTTCCTAGTATGTGGGTTGCAAGCGGAGTCAGGTCATTCTGTTTACTTGGTTAGTGCAATTGAAATTTCGTAGAGTAAATGGCGTTCGTGAATGGTTCAGACGAATTCAAGGTTATATGTAGCGATCGATGATCTTCAAGGTGTGAGAAGGGCTAGAACTGAGATTTACGGGAAAGGTGTCTAGGCTTGTTGTGTATTTGCATTATCATGGATTTTATCCATCCGTATCAGGAAGTGAAGGTAATGACTTTGAATTCGTAGGAATTCTCTTCAGGGTAAGTATTTCTAATGTGGTGCATTTGGGGATACTTTGAGGGAGTATTCAGCGACCTATGAGCCTTAGACAGTATATTTTTATGCTCAGGTTTCGTGTGGTAAGTCGGGATTGAGGATTGTGGTGTTATGGAAAGAAGAAGTATCAATTCGAATGTAAGTCAGAAGGAACTTGAATAAATAGGACAGCTTGGTAGTAGGTCGGATCGGGATGATAAGGGATACAGTTAGTTCTTTGGGTGTTTATAAGGTAATGAGTTGTTATAGGTGTTTATTAACAATTCTCTTTGAATTTGGTGGCATACGTAGCTTGATTGAGTTAGAAGGATTCAGTCCTGACGGTTTGGTGTTGTACAAGTGTGATTCGAGAGTTCTTGATGGTTTCTACCACAGTTGGAGATATATATTTCTACGGGCGTGAGGGCTAGGTGATGTATAGTGATTTTGCTTCTAGATGAGATTGAATGGAATGTTCTTGGTTAGTTGGGTGCGTAGTTGTTGTGGCTAGGAAGGGAGCATGAAGTTCTCATATCTATCATAGGATTTCATGGCGTATACGGTATTTTGTGTATGGTGGAGAGTGGCATATGGGAGGTCACGCTTCAGTTTTTGGAAGGAAGGTCAGAACTGGCAGTTTCAGATGATTAGGTAAAGAATACCACTATTGGGTGGCTAGGTGAGAGTATATATTCATAAAGGACAATGTGTTCAAAGCAATGTGTTTAAATAGGGTGCTTCATTGGTGTTACAACGCTCTTTTGTTGGATTGACTGCTGATATTCAAGGTTTCTTGGTGACACAGAGGAATTATGGGGGTATCCCTCGCGGAATGATAAAGTATTAGGGGCGTGTTATACATTTGAGCTATGGAATTGGGATCAGATATGGTAATTGTTTCACCTCATGGATTTGGAGACTGGGAGTTTTCATGGATAGACTATTTTAGTAGTGTGAACTACGAGGATGCGAGCAAAGCTAGTCAGGTGTTAGTATATGTCATGATTCAGTCATTATGAACGTTCGAAGAGTTATCTACCTATTGTGGGTGACCAGAGTTGACTTAGAGTTATTGGTAGGCCGGTATGGGTGTGTGGTCTGCACCGAGTAAGAATTGTTGACTCCGAAATGCTATCGTTGAGGGATGTACCATTCGATTTTCATTGATCTTATTCGTGTCTTGGAGTGATCTATGAGTTACCTTTCGGTGTTCGAGGAGTTGTGATCGTCAGTTATATATGTGCATATTATGCAGTCTTATCGGTGTTGTATAGAGAGATTTGAGTAAGGTAAGTGATTGGATGTTGCAGGATTGAGACGTGTTGGTTATGTTCTTTCTGATTCGGGTGGCATGGTATCGTCCCGATTTCCCGTGATTATGGCAATGCACTTTGAGTAGTTCATGTCGAATTTCACATGGTTATTGATTTTCAGCAAGGTGGTTTGGAGCGTGGCATGTCGTCTAGCGGTTGGATGGGTTCACGTTTTGCAGCTCGGTTAGGTAGAGGTATGATCCTTGGTGCCGGATTTGTGTGATATGGTTTCACGATGTGTATTAGGCTCTTAGTATGATGTGGTAATGGCAAGTGTTAGTGGAAGGATAGCCCTCTCGTGCGAGTCTTCTTTATTTAATGAATTGAACTCTTGGTATGTGGTTATTGAGTGCACAAGTTACGGCTCTGGATGGTATCGATACTGATCGGGCAAATGGTTACTGGGTTATACATGTTTCTTTCATCATTGGCAGTATATGGAAGTGTTAGAATGAGGCATGGTTTGATAAGAGGGTATGTACCAGTATTGAGTTGTTTGAATAACTGTTGTGGTTAGGAATTATCGCTATGAGTGGTTGAGCCATGCTGTATATTATGTGATTTCATCTTGGGTTACAGACATGGTTTGATACAACGTGTTCAGACTATTTCAGCTTATAGTCGTGGAAATTTGAACTTGTAAATTATTTCAGAAGTTGAAACTTGGTTTTAAGGTCTATGGATCAGGATTTGATAATGAAATTTTAGTTATGTTGTGTTATCGGATGTACATGGGGTAAGGTGACCGGGGATCACCTCCGAATAGGTGCATGGAAGGTAACACAACAATTTTGGTGGTGTTGGAACAGCTCTAGGCACGTTCAAGGACGAATGTATGTTTAAGTGGGGGAGAATGTAACGACCCGGTCTGTCGTTACGTAGAACTTGAATTTTTATTGTTGTCATTGACTTGTCATGGATTGGTTATTCAATTATTGATGTGTTAGAGTCGATAGGCTTGAAATCGGAATGGTTAAATGAGAATTCAGTAACTTAGTCTTTAAAAGATAACCTTATAATGGGAAAAGTCAATTGAGAGTTGACTTATTGGGAAATGACCTTGGAATGCGGATTTTATGGCTCGGATAGCTTTGGGTGGTGATTTGGGACTTAGGAGTGTATTCGGAATATTTTTGTGATATCCGGTGTAGAATTACGCTTGAATTGGCGAAAGTTAATTTTTGGCGATTTTCGGTCAGCAGTAGAAAATAGGCTATCGAGGTCGGAATGGAATTCTTGAAGTTGGAACAGGTTCGTAATGTCATTTTGGATATGTCTGCAAAATTTCAGGTAAATCAGAGGTGTTTTGGTTGCTTTCGGCGTAGTTGGCGAATTTTAGGAGTTTCAAAGTTCTTAGGCTTGAATTTGATGAAAATTTTGTGTTTTCGTGTTGTTTTTGATGTTTTGAGGGATCGACTAAGTTGGAATAATGCTATGGGGTGTGTTGGTATGTTTGGTTGGGGCCTTGAGGGGCTCGGTATTGATTTCGGATGGTTGACGGGAAGTTGGAGTGATTTTAATTTTGGAAACCTGATGTGCTGGTTTGCTGGTGTTTTCGCACCTGCGGAAGGGGAGTCGCAAGTGAGATTACGCAGGAGCGGAAGGGGAAGTCGCAGGTGCGAAGTTCTGACTGTGTAGGAGAGGTCCGCAAGTGCGAGGAGTTTGTCGCACCTGCAATGTCGCAAGTGCGGAATGTGTATCGCAGGTGCGGAAATTGTGAGATCCCAGGGGAGATCGCAGGTGCGGAAGGGGCATCGCACCTCGAAGCCGTAGGTGCGAGTAAGTGATCGCAGGTGCGAGAATCACTAGACAGAAGGTATAAAAACCAGCCTTCACGAATTTTAGCCATCTTTCTCAATATTTCATCCGGGTTTGAAGTTTTTGAAAGGTTTTGAAGAGGGAATTCGAGAGTTCTTCACCAAGGTAAGATCTTTGGACTCTAAACTCGTTTACATGTGATTAAAGGTCGGAATGGAAATTAGGGAAAAGTCAGTGAAAATTTGGGTGATTAGGGCTTAGGGGTTAGAATGTTTTAATTGGTGATTTGAGGGGTCATTTGGACTCCGAGTTTAGTGTTCTTTATATGTACGGACTCGTGAGACGACGAAGACCAATTTGGTATAAAAGTTTCTGGATTTCGGTACGTGGGCCCGGGGGTCGGGTTTTGACCAGTTTCGGATTTTTTGGTGAATTTTGATATTTTCAATTGGTAATTGTTCCTAAAGCATATATTGATAATAAAAATCTGAACTTGGTAGATTTGGAGCACTCAGAGGCCGAATTTAGAGGCAAGGGAATAGCGGAGTAGTGTATTAGCCGGTTTTGAGGTAAGTAACGCTTCCAAACTTGGAACTGAGGGTTCAAACCCCCAAACTATTTGATATTTGCTGTTAATTAAGGTGACACACTTGCTAAGTGATGGGCATGTGGGCGTTCACTAAATAATTGTAGCCTGGCTTATCCCACGGCACTGTCTACTGGTTATCCCAGATTGATATTATCCTGTGAAGGTAGTAATTACTTTGAACGAAATAGAAAACATGCTAAGTATAAATGTTAAAGCTTCATGCCGATGGACTTAGACCGGAATGGTCGATTATTGCTGTCTCTATCTGTGATTATTGCTTTCATGTACTGTGTCCTGTTATAGTATATGTTTCATGCCTCAGTCTCGTAAGTTTCTAGTTTATTTTATATTATCATTCGTTTGGGATGCATTCCATATGTTAGAGCATTCTAAGTGAGACTGGAAGGCACTGACTGAGTGAGGCTTGAAGCCTGGTTTTGAGACAGTTATGAGGTCGGACTGCACACCGCAGCGATCCTGAAATCATGCCTTTGTTGGCTTGATATAGCTCTTGGACTGTAAGGAGCCCCTCCGGAGTATATACACCCACAGTGAGCGCACATATATTCCAGAGATGGATTTCTCCGTAGTTGTTATGTTCCGGAGATGGATTTCTCCGTGGTTGTTATGTTCCGGAGATGGATTTCTCCGTGGGGGGGCTGGATCATCCTTTTTCCTCAGTAATTAGTGACTGTGTCACTTGTGTTTATGTAATATCCGGGATGGACTTCCTTGGGCCTGAAGGCCGTATTCTAGTACTAAGTGGATCACCTTATGAGAGCTTGATTAATGAGTACACAACATTAATTATTCTATATGCATTCATGCTGGTATGCAGGGTTACATACATATCTTGATACATCATATTTATTTCCAGATATATTACGGTCCTGTCCAATTTATGTACTATTGTTTGAATTGTCAGAGATTTAGTCCGTCACTACCTCTCAGCCCGTAGTTTGGTTTCGTTACTACTGAGTTGGTGTACTCACGTTACCCCCTGCATCTTGTGTGCAGATCCAAGTACAGAGGAGTTCAGCTCGGGTCAAGGAGCGCATCAGTTTCATCAGAGTTGACGAGGTCGCAGCTGGCGACCGTGAACTCGTCTTCTCTTTCCTTTCTACCTGTCGTACTTATTTTCAGACTATGTTAGTCATTTCTTTTTGATTTTTTATTAAGTATTAGCAGATCATGACTGTGTGACACCGGATTCGGGAATTGTAGGATTTGGTCTTTCGAATTTTATAAACTGGTTTTCCCAAAATACTGGATTTATTATTATTATCATTGATTTTTTAGAATTTGTTAAAAACGGCATTTTATGGGAATTTGTACTTAGTTAGATAAAATGGGTGGCTTGCCTGGTTCCACGACAGGCGCCATCATGACTCCGCAAATGGGTCATGACACTCAGGGTCAGAGGGTTCAACAAGAGTCTACCATGGTTAAGGAAAATAGAGTACTGAAGCAGCAAATGGCTGAAATATGTGAAGCATGGGCCGATGGCCAAGGACTGTGTCACGACCCAAAATCCATCAAGGTCATGATGGCGCTGGACACCACAGTCAGGCAAGCCGACACTCGATGGTTAATAAATTCCTATTTTAGTATTTTTGAAAATTGTTACTTTTTATTTCATTATATAAAGATAAAATAAAGTTACCGAGTAACAATGATGTTTTAAATAATTCAATCGACAAATACATCCCAAAACCCGGTGTCACAACTGTATGAGAAAAATTTCTAGGAAGTATACAATATTTGTCCGAAATACAAACTGGACAAATAAATAAAAATACAATACAAAACATCCGAGGGAGACTCTACCGGCTACGGGTCATCTCGAGAGGTGCAGCTCACCCAAGTGCCCATATCAACCATGCCACGATGCCAAGCAGGGCCGCTAGATTTACATGCACCTGTGCAATAAAAATGCACAGCAAGTGTAGTATGAGTACGAAAACAACATGTACTCGGTAAGTATCCCCCCTAACCTCGAAGAGGTAGTGACGAGAGGTCGACTTTGACACTTGCTAGAGGTCAATTCAATATAAACAAGGATGACACTAAGCATGGATATCATAGGTAAATAGCAAATAGTGATAGGAAATAACAACTTCTTCCACATATACAAACTTTAAATCATCGTCATTTCAGTTGACAATTTATAATTCAAGGCGAGTAAACAGTTCAAAATCTCATAAAATACTCAGCAAATATCACATGCAAGAAATGCCGAGGGTCGAACGGCTCGAACAAACGATAAATATAAACTGTACACTGCCGAAGGGTCGAACGGCTCGAACCATAGATGCATCTATTATCCCGCTCGCCAATCGATCATGCGACGCGGTCATATATAAATAATAGAGTTACTCTGCTCGTGGATCATATATACGGCTCAGGTACTCATAGATACACACATTCACACAATAATTCACATTTTACCAGGAAAATAATTAACCAAAGAAGTGATAAAATTCTCTTTTAATGGACGCGGAGATAGTATTTAAAACTTTTCCAGAAATTTATTTACCGAGTTCGATAAGGTTTAATTTTTTCCAGATTCATTAAATAAGTTACAAGTATGGCAAATAAAACATGCTTCTGGGTCCTAGACTACCCGGACATAGGCATAATAGTATCTACGCACGGACTCCCGTCAGCTCGTGCATATGTATCTCCCACAAATAGTAACACATATTCAATTATATCACCTATGGGGACAATTCCCTCTTAAAATGTTAGAAAGGAGACTTACCTCGCTCTGAAGATTCATAACCGGCCTCCAAGCCCGTCCAATAACTCACATTGATGCACCACACCCAAAACTAACCAAATAACGGGAAAACCGATGAAAATATACTTTAATACTTATATCAATTCAATTTATACAAATTCCCAACTCCGTCCGGAAAGTCGATAGAAATTATCATCGGGCCCACATGCCCGGATTCCGAAATTTTTCGAAGACAAAGATTACCCATAACTTTATGAACTCAAATATATAATTTTCTCTAAGTTCCCTGCCCAAATTAGTGGTCAAAGTCCAAAAATACATATTCTAGGTCTTTCTTCAAAATTCCAAATTTCTACTAATTTCCATGACCAAATCTATATACAAATCTTGTATTTAACTTGCAATGAGTAGAAACAACTTACCTTGACATAGATGACGTAAATTCCTACTTGAAGCTCTCCAAATCGTCCAAGCCAAATTAAAAATAGGAGAAAATGAGCCAATCTCGACTAAAAAATAACACACTGCCCAGCCCGCTCTTTCGCACCTACGGTCCACCTGTCGCATCTGCGGCTCCGCACCTGCGGATATTCCATCCCAAGTGCGGCCCCTAGCTAACTTGACCACGCCCGCATCTGCGGAGCCAGGACCAATCCTCCAGTCTCGCTTCTGCGGGAGAAGCGCCGCACCTGCGCCCCCCAGCCAAGCCCATCCACATCCGTTTCTGTGACACCAAGGCCGCATCTGCGGCCAAAACCCCGCAGGTGCGGTCGCACCAGATGACAACATCCTCAGCTTTTCTGAAATTCCAAATTCGATCCATTAACCACCCGGAATCCACCCGAAGGCCCCCGGGACCCCATCCAATCACACCAATCTGTTACAAAACATAATGCGGACCTGCTCAGACCTGAATCACCATACAGAGCTATTCTCAGACTCGGAATCCCAACAGACATTAATAACACTGAAATACACTTCAACCTAGACTTATGAAATTTCTTCCAAAATACTAACTTCCACAGTGTGCGCCGAAACACTCCCGGGTAATCCAAAACCTGCTCCGAACATATGCCTAAGTCCGAAATCATAATACAAACCTGCTGGAACCTTCAAATCCTTATTCTGAGGTCGTTTACTCAAAAGTCAAATCTTAGTCAATTCTTCATACTTAAGGCTTCCGAAATAAGAACTTTCTTTCCAATTCAACTCCGAACTTCTCGAAATTCAGTCCCGACCACACCTACTAGTCATAATACCTGAAATGAAGTTGCTCATGGCCTTAAACCGCCAAACGACGCGCTGAAGCTGAAAATGACCGGTCGGGTGGTTACATTCTCTCCCACTTAAACATATGTTTATCCTCAAATTTGCCAATAACTGCTCTAGAGTTATCTGAAATAAACATTTAACCCGGCATGCACCTACCTATGCTGCCATCAATCAGCCGAGCGCATTAGCTCGATCGAATCCGGAGATATCTTCTTTTATCCATTCAATAAGCTCATAACCTAGTTCCAACTCCCGAAATTCTCTGCCAGGCCTTTTTCCAATACATGAACATAGAATCAGTCACTACACGAGGTACCAGAACATGATTGCATGCCTTAGCTGAATTAGCACCATTAACCGCATAATTCATCATTTAACCATTAACATTCCTTGATCTTAATAGCCAATATTCCTCGAATCTGATGCTCCCAGTGCACCTCATGATATATATATATATATATATATATATATATATATATATATATATATATATATATATATATATATATATATATATAGGTCTTGCTATAATGCTTACAGTACCACTGCAACGGAGGAGGTGTATAGAAATTTACAACCAACTGTAGCGTTAACCAATCATTGAATCTCTCCTCTCGACTAGAATCATCACCTCATTACGAACCAACTAATGGTATTTGTTCTTTAATATACTTCACAAAATCTTATCGCACTGATCCCTGATCTGATAAATCTCATCTCACCCAGTATGTACTGCCCAGACAACAAGTCAACCCAGACATGATCAACAGTCTCACATGATGCCACAATGCACCAATAGGCCACGACTCGAACACGATACATAAAGAAATGACTCAGAAAGGGACTACTCGACTCCCTCAACTAATATGAACTTTCCTCAGAAAATAGAAAGTAAAACACAAGAAAAATAAATATATGGGATTGTACTCAACATCACACTGTTGCGGCGCGCAACCCGATCCAAATAACATAACCGTGGCGGCGTGCCACCTGATCCACCCATAAAGTTCACGTAAGGAGATACACACCGAGCTCAATTGCTCATTACCACAAAATATCGAATATCAGTCACAAGCACGCTAAGTTTATAATACCATCCTAGGGAGACTGATAGAGCCATACGCTACAAAACTCAAGCACAGCTGAGGTGCGATATATCTGAATCTCAAGAGTTATCCTGCTCCAATAACATCATCACTACGCGAAATCTCAACACATAAGAAACTATCAAGCCGTTTCACAACTCACACGACACAATCAGAATATTCAATGAAATGGACGAGGATGGAACAACATCTAATGTTCTAATACCTCTCCATGAGAAGCGCTATACTGAAATGAACACATCTGACTCTTATGGAGCCCATAATTATATTTAAATCCATTCAGAACCTTCAAGTCGATTCCGCTCACACCGAGCAAGGCTAATAGCCTTACCTGGGTCCATAATAACCCACCTTTCCTCATAAAATGCAATAACAACCATCACAGCCGGAGCAAAACCCCTACATTCGCAACCAAATGAACCAAGCGCCCTCCAGGCATAAACTCTGAAATAAACAACATTATACTTCTTTATACTTGGTCTGAATCTTCAATCAATCAAGTGACTACATGTCATACTCATGCGATATTCGCGTGTAATACACTTCCACGACCTCATGCACTAGATAACAAGTCTGCAACTCCATACCACTAGCCATACAACAGCTATAAAGCCTACCAAGAAATCTGCAACCAGAACGCAACGCCTCTTACACAACCACCGATCTCAAGTGATGCTAAAGACAATACCATCTTACTCTAAGCATCCAAATCCCTTTCCTTGCTCTTCTAAGCTCGTGATATCGTTTCCAACACCAAACGCGCTACCTTGATCCTTGCTTCCAAATTTCATACTGTTCACTACACCTAACATGCCAATATGCAATCGCATCGAATCTTTTCATAACTCCTGAACCACTAATAGGGTAAACACTTTATCATATAGAAACCTTTTTATTAACTCAATTCAAGAGAAACATAACAACACAGGAGTGAATTCTCATAATCACAAAACATGCAAATCCTCATGTAATAGTCTATACCAACATAATCCTTCCGGGATCCGCCTACACATAACAGACCATAATACTTGAATGCTTACAAATAAAATCAATTACTGCGGCCCTAAAGCACTCACATGCACCGTCTTAACTCACATGCATAACTAATCATGCTGAAAGGACTGACTAGTGCCGCTACTGCACAAATTTCACCATGGCTGACCATCTAACTTTTCCATATTTCTATTACTCGCGTCATTCTCAAACTCCATTTCTGCAGGACATAATTGATTCACCCATATACCTCCAACTGAAACTAATATGACACTTATCCGCGCACTCAACTTATCAACATCAGACTTCCCCCACTTTGCTCAAGCCGTAGATCAAGATGAACAATAACTCAAAGGCCCATACGCTAACACTGGCACAATACCGCAGTCAGATTCTATTAAACCTTTCATAAGCTCATATAACACGACCCATATTATACCTTGGTCCAATTCGCACTCACCTTAGGGATGATGATAAATCCAAATCAACACATAGAAACTCAATTCGCACTCACTTCGAGTGATTTCGTTCCACGAGACTACTTTGTCTCCAAGCCCATGAACCGTTTCATGCTCTCCTTGCACGCATATTCACATCTTTGACCAGCATACCCATTCTGATAACCCTTCTATAAACTCGAAGTCATTTCTCCCTTCTATGAACCCAAATGCTACTTTACACACCGAAGATAACGTAGAACACTCCAACCATTTTTTTCACATAATTCCGCTGCAAAAGCTCGATTCTTAACCATACTGTGGACTTGAAATCCTTAGACACCATATTCTGACCTTCGAATTTACTAGGACCGCTATTGAGAGTCACCCACTCTGGCTTGGTCCCGAATATAATCAACTCCACGGCTTCGCTGGTACTTGAACACCCATCTTGAATAAGCACCCGACTGAATCACTTCCCTTGAAAATTACCTATGCACTAAGCATGAATCCTGAATCCTTCCAAGCCTAAACCTGGTTCCATAAGGCCAACCTTTGCACACATTTATCAAATCCTATGCTCAATTACTACTCATGCCTTCTTTCCTTGGCTGTAATAACCCACTAGTATGCCGATGACCAGAATTTTCGCTAGTAAATACCCATGCAACCCAATCGCAGGCGTTGGAACTCTCCCACTTAGCTTGAAGCCGCTATCACACAAATCTGGAACTCACCAAGAATCTTCTTTCCTTGTTGACATGATCCTACATAACCGTCTCACCAAATTCCTTGAAATCCTTCTGTTAGCATTTCACAAGAACTCTGAGTCATTAACCACATTCTCATATCTGGCCTCTTGCTGAATAGTCAGTAAAACCACCCGCGAAACTCTGCCAACCACGCAACCACTAACCTGCTCACAGAAGATAACTCACCTGCGAAAATTACCAACTGACACCTTCCAACGACGTTGTACTGCATAATCTCTACGACCTCAATATCCCATCATACGCCCGTTCTCTTTTACTAAGTTTACCAGTCTGTCCGCTCCTCGTGGATATCTACTAAATGTGCGACATTATCCTCTAATTCACAACTATGTTGCATCCTTCTTCATATCGAACAACTCCTCTCTGTTGCATCCAATCTTCTGCCGAAATAGCCAATATTTAAATTTAAGCCCGTGGACCCAACCATCGTTCACTAAAATTCTCTAGTCGCTCCAAACTTCTCCTCAAGATGTGCAGCTATCTTACCACAGAGCTCATATGCTACGCTGCCACTCTCCCACTTTGGTCAAACTCACTCCTTTAAGCAATTTCTCGACTTCCGCTTCTTACACATGGCCTTCTAGAAATCTAACCGTTGCCTGACACTTTCCACATGTCTTTTCTCATCGTAGGCTGCCCAGTCGTTTCCTCAATTAAATATCATTCTCTAAAGCACTTAAACCAGCAGAGCACCACAAACTTAAAACTCTCCGAAGATCATCTTCCTCGAGCCGCCTACATTAGAAATACTTATTCAATCCTGAACCACCGCACACCACGATCTCTGACAGCCGCTTCTTCAATGTTACTTCACATTACTCTAACCCAATGCAACTGAAGAAACCATAGCACCGGCGAACTTAACACATCCCATTCGATCAAAGACGATGATGCCATATCACGGATGAAGATTCCTCCTCATTTTAAAATACCCAGTCTCATTACCTTATCAACCTGAATCTGATAATTTATAGCCCAATTGTCTTTCCTCCGCCGGAAATAAAATACTGAAATCTCGGAATCACGCTCCGAGTAGAGCTCCTATCAAGACATTCATTGCCCAGACATATGGGCAAGCATCCTATCATCATATCAATACCTCGTGATAACCAATCATAAGCATCATAGCGCATCTGCGCATAACCTCAAAGCTCTCAGAAAGTGCAGTTATCGAGCTGAAACAACATAATATCCTTCCGCAGAGCAATGACAATAGCCCAACCAACTGTGCATGGAAAAACCTCACGCACCATATCTGTAGTACCATTACAATTCCTCAAATTCTCGATTATAGAAAACGCTTCACGACGTGTAAGATTGAGTAAGAAGAAACGTAGGCATAAGCCTCAAAGGAATCAAACCACACGATAAGGAATCAAGAAGTGAAGTACTCCTAACAACACTGTAGCCTCTCGAAGATAAGTACAGACGTCTCCGTACCGATCCATAAGACTCTACTAGACTTGCTCATGACTCGTGAGACCTAAGGAAACCTAGTGCTATGATACCGCGTTGTCACGACCAAAAATCTATCAAGGTTGTGATGCCGCCGGACACCACAATCAGGCAAGACGACACTCGATGGTTAATTAAATCCCTATTTTAGTATTTTTGAAAACCGTTACTTTTTATTTCATTATATAAAGATCAAATAAAGTTACCGAGTAACAATGATTTTTTAAATAATTCAATCGACAAATACATCCCAAATTCATCCCAGAACTCGGTGTCACAAAGGCATGAGCAAAATTTCTAGGAAGTATACATGTGATACAATATTTGCCAGAATACAAACTAGACAAAGAAATAAAAGTACAATACAATACATCTGAGGAAGAGTCTGCCGGCTGTGAGTAGTCTCAAGAGGTGCAATTCACCCAAGTCCCCATATCAACCATGCCATGATGCCAAGCGGGGCCACTAGATTTACATGCACATGTGCAATAAAAATGCACAACAAGTGTAGTATGAGTACGAAAACAACGTGTACTCAGTAAGTATCCCGCCTAACCTCGAAGAGGTAGTGACGAGAGGTCGACTTTGACACTTGCTAGAGGTCAATTCAATATGAAAAAGCATAACACTAAGAATGGATATTATAGGTAAATAACAAATAGTGATAGGAAATAAAAACTTCTTCCACATATACAAACTTTAAATCCTCGTCATTTCAGTTGACAATTTATATATGAACGCTAGTAAACAATTCAAAATCTCAGGAAGTACTCAGCAAATATCATGAGCAAGAAATGCCGAGGGTCGATCGGCTCAAACCAACGATAAATATAAATTGTGCACTGCCGAAGGGTCGAACGGCTTGAACCATGGATGCATCTATTACCCCGCTCGGGAATCGATCATGCGTCGCGGTCATATATAAATAATAGAGTTACCCTGTTCGCGAATCATACATGCGACTCAGGTACTCATGGATGCACACATTCACACAATAATTCACATTTTACCAGGAAAACAATTACCCAAAGAAGTGATAGAATTCTCTTTTAATGGACGCGGAGATAGTATTTGAAACTTTTCAAGAAATTTATTTACCAAGTTCGATAAGGTTTAATTATTTCATTAAATAAGTTACAAGTATGGCAAATAAAAGGTCCTAGACTACCCGGACATAAGCATAATAGTAGCTACGCACGGACTCCCGTCACCTCATGCGTACGTAGCCCCCACAAATAGTAACACATATTCAATTATTTCACCTATGGGAACAATTCCCTCTTACAAGGTTAGAAAGGAGAATTACCTCGCTCCGAAGGTTCATAACAGACCTCCAAGCCCTTCCGACGACTCACATTGATGTACAACGCCCAAAACTAACCAAATAACGGGCAAACCGATGAAAATATACTCTAATACTTATATCAGTTCAATTTATATAAATTCCCAACTCCGCTCGAAAAGTCGATAAAATCAGCCTTGAGTCCACGTGCCTGGATTCCGAAATTTTTCGAAGACAAAGATTACCCATAACCTTATGAACTCAAATATATAATTTTCTCTAAGTTCCCTGCCCAAATTTGTGGTCAAATTCCAAAAATACACATACTAGGTCTTTTTCAAAACCCCAAATTTCTACTAATTTCCATGACCAAATATATATACAAATCTTGAAATCTTGTATTTAACTTGCAATGAGTAGAAACAACTTACCTTGACATAGATGACGAAAATTCCCACTTAAAGCTCTCCAAAATCATCCAAGCCAAATGAAAAATGGGAGAAAATGAGCCAAATTGCGTTTAAAAAACAACACACTGCCTAGCCCGCTCTTTCGCACCTGCGGTCCACCTGTCGCATCTGCGGCTCCGCACCTGCGAAAATTACATCACAGGTGCGGTCCCCAGCTAACTCGACCACGCCCGCATCTGCGGAGCCCAGACCGCTCCTACGGTCTTGCTTCTGTGGGAAATGCGCCGCACCTGCGCCCCCAGCCAAGCCCAGCCACATCCGCTTCTGCGACACCAAGGTCGCACCTAAGGCTCCGCACCTGCAGCCAAAACCCCGCAGATGCAGTCACACCAGATGACAAAATACTGAGCTTTTCTCAAATTCCAAATTTGATCCATTAACTACCCGAAATCCACCTCAAGCCCCCGGGACCCCGTCCAATCACACCAACCTATTCCGAAATTGGCCAATGAGGTCGTGCATACCTCTTTGAAGGTATGGTGCAAGTTATCCTTTTTCACTCTCGTATATGAAATTTACCATATCTGATTGGTTTATTTATTGTAGATTAACCTTATAGGCATGGAGCTTATAAAAAGGATTTCAAACACGGACCAAGAGACAAGAGAGTTGCAGGGTGATAATTGGAGAGCACAGTATGGTAGCTTAAGGATTGACATGGATACTTTAGAAGAGGAAAAGAGTACCTTGAAGCGGTAGATGAGACTCATGGCAGCAGAACTAGCAGCGGAGATGGCTTTTTGCAGTCAAGTTGATAAAGATAAGAGTGTTCTGGAGTCTTCATTTGCGGAGGGGCTGTCCCGTGTCTCAGAGGAGATTAGAGACTTGAAGAACTTATTGGGGCAGAAGGAGCAATACTCAAGTGAGCTCGTGCAATCACTCACTCATACTCAAGAAGATCTTCGTAGGGCTTTAGACAAAGCTCAAACTTTAGAGGAGTCGATTGTTCCATTAAGGGCTGCCCATGAAGATGTGGAGGCGGAGAAGGACGGGTTGAGAGCTGAGCTTCAAGTGTGGGCAAAGGATTATGAAGATTTGGAAGAGGTGGCTCTTGTCGATGTGAGCTGGGCGTATATGAATTTTTGCCTTGACACATTGATGGAAATGAGTCAAGAGGGTCTCGACCTTAGTGCTGAAATAGCCAAAATTAAGGAAGCTATGGAGAAGGCTCAACAGGGTCATAACCTCTCTTCACCTGATGGTGAGATTCCAGTCACTCATGCCTCTTCATCCCCAGTTTCTCCCGCTCCTTCTTCCACTTAAGTCAACCCCTCTCTTGAAAAGATTTAGTTGGTTTATCCCTTTTTTTCTTTTTCTTTTATCAGTTGGTGGTTACCCCAGTCCCATCGGGGGTAAATTTGGATTTCCTTTAAGTCCCCAAATGACAACTTAGGGTCACCACAATGTATATATAAAACTTTTATATGGCTAAGTATAAGTTAATACTTAGTTTTAGCCGTTTTAATATATAAATGTTAGTTCGACTTTTCTTGAGTTTCGATTTTACTCTTAAAGTCTTTTGCATGCTTCCTTTTCGCGATTTTAATTTTACCTTCGAGTTTTGCATGTGGAATGCTTTAGACTACTCGTACCTTTTTTATACTAGGCACGGTGTCATATTAAATGTGCACCTTTTTGTAATAGGCATAATTTATGGAAGATGGCCCTTTATAATTGACATGAAGAAGACGTCTCAACTTCATGATAATGCAATAGAGTGATAGGAATTTTACACATGTTTAAGAATGTTTCCAAGGAAAGTTTTTTGTTTGAACTTCCATGACATTTTACATGTGTTTGATTATTGTCTAAAACTCACTTTTGCAACTATTTTTGTTTAACAAATTTGATATACTCTTGTATTTCGTAACTATTTTTCATAGGTAACAGTTTTTCGATAATAATACAAGGAAACAACTATTTTTTACTAGTAACAGTTATTATAAAGATTGTGGTTTTTACTCACAACTGTTTTGGAAACAGTTTTCTAATAAGTACGAGGGAAATGTTTTCTTATTCGTAACTATTTTTATTTGATAACAGTTTCTTGAACAAATACAAGGATTTAGATCTTTCATCCATAACTGTTTTATTTGAGAAAAACTTTTTGAATGAGTACATTGATGATGATCTTTTAGCCCTAACTGTTTTTGTTACAACAACTTTGAATAAAGATGTACATTTCTTTCTCGTGAGTAATATTTTGCCTTTCAACCTGAATATGTTCGAAGTTTTTTGTTTTTTGCATTAGGCTTTGTATTTGGATGGCTCTTTTGATTTTCTTTCGATTTTGCTCGTGTCACTTGTCTCGTTGGGTAGATGGGTCTTCAGGCTCGAGCTTTTTACTTTTTGATAGTCTTTTTTGCTTCGTCTTAGCCTTCTATACTGTATAGTCCCCCAAGTGTGTGAGCTTTGAAGAATGAAATCTCGAGCACTTGATTATTCCTTCCTTGTGGTCCTTTTTCCTGAAAACAAAAAACATTCCGGACTCGAAGGTGTATAGTTTTTTTAGATGATGACTGCTTAACCCTTTTAAAACGTCCATCAGAAAGTGTAACCCTAGACACGGGAATTGGGTTATTTCCTCGCGTCTTTGCAGGTCTAATATCATCATCGGGTGATGGGTTAGCTTTGTGCCTATCATCTAAAAAATTTAGTAAGATTTTAAATGTTCAAAATAAAATTGAACGTGTCATACCTGACAGTGGGTATTCTTTTCTTTTAGAAGTAATACTTCTTTAGATGGATGGCGTTCCAACTTGTTGGTAGAACTCTTCCGTTCATAGCTTCGAACTCATAGGCGCCTTTCCCACCTATGCCTCGAATTTTGTAAGGTCTTTCCCGGTTTGGATTTAGCTTTCCTGCACCTGCTTCTTTTGTTGATTGAAAGAATTTTTTGAAGTACCTGAGATGAGATTTACGGTTGTAATAACGCTCTATGATTTGTTTTTGAGCTGCCATCCGTATCAATGCTGCTTCTCTCCGTGGTTCGAGCAGGTCCATGTTGGTTCTTAATTCATCGTCATTTTAACCTTCCATGTCTGTTGAGAACCTTATGCTTGGTTCGCCAATCACTACAGGTATTAAGGCTTCTGATCCATAAACAAGTGCGAACGGAGTTTATCCCGTGGCTAACTTCGAAGTTGTTCTGTATGCCCATAGTACCGCTGGTAACTCTACAGGCCAATTTCCTTTGGCTTTATCTAGCCACTTCTTTTGATTGTTGATGATGACCTTATTCCTTGACTCAGCTTGACCATTAGCCATGGGCTGGTACGGTGTTGAAGTGATCCTCTTGATTTGCAAACTTTCGAAGAATTCTGTGATTTGCGAGCCTATGAATTGTGGGCCATTATCACACACGATTTCCTTTGGTATTCCAAAGTGGCATATTATGTTTCGCCATAGAAATCTTTTAAATTCCTTTTCTCACACTTGTTTGAACGCTTCTGCCTCTACCCATTTTGTAAACTAGTCGGTTCTGCCTCTACCCATCCTGTCCTTTAACTGTGGGAAGAGGTCCCACTATGTCCATACCCCAGTTCATGAAAGGCCATGGGGATATTATTGGATGTAATAATTCCGTTGGTCGATGTATGTTATTGGAAAACCTTTGGAATCTGTCACATTTGGATACAAAATTCTCGGCTTCTTCTTCCATCTTAGGCCAATAGTATCCGGATCTGATTAGTGTTTTCACTAAGGATCTCGCCCCTGAGTGATTTCCACAGTGTCCTTCGTGTACTTCTTTCATCAAAAATTCCGTTTGGTTAGGTTCGAGGCATTTAGCTAGGGGTCCAAGCATCTTGCGATAAAGTGAGTTGCGAATAAGGAAGTACCGTGAAGCTTTGCGGCGAAGCGCTTGAGCTGCTTTCTTGTTTTCAGGTACGGTGCCACTCTGCAAAAAATTAAGAATTTCGTTTCTCCAGTCCCAGGTTAGGTTGTTGAAAGTACCTCATTCATGTCCTGGTCTATTATTAAATGAAATAGTTGAACGACAATTGTATTGTCTTTGTTCGTTACTTCCGTGACTGCTAAGAGGTTAGCTAATGCACCCGCTTCTGCATTTTCCTCTCTAGGTATTTGCATTACCTTTCATGTTTTGAATTGTCTCACGAGCTCTCATTCTTTTTCAAGATACGGTTGCATTTTAGTCTCTCGAGCGATGTAAGTCCCCTATATCTGATTACTACCAGTTGGGAGTCGCTGTTGATCACAATTTGCTCCATTGAGAGCTCCAGTGCGAGTTCAAGCCCTACAATAATAGCTTTGTACTCTGCTTCATTGTTAGTGATAGGATAACACTTTATAGCTTTCCGTGCCTTTTCACCCGTGGGTGATATTAAGACTATGCCTAAGCCGGTGCCTTTTATATTTGAAGAACCATCAGTGAACAAGGTCCATAGGCCTGGATTAACACCGTTAAAGAGGTGTAACTCTTTTCCTACTTCAGATACAATGCCATTACTAAAGTCAACAACAAAATCAGCTAGTATTTGAGACTTAATTACAGTCCTATGCTGATTGATTATTTCATGCTCACTTAATTCTATGGCCCACTTGGCTAATCTTACTGACAATTCCTGCTTATGCAGAATATTTCTTAAAGGATATGAGGTCACAACGGTGATTGGGTGGCATTGAAAATAGGGTCGTAATTTTCTAGATGCCATTATTAAAGCTAAGGCTAACTTTTCCAGATGTGGATATCTAGTCTCAGCATCTAGCAAAGTTTTACTTACATAATAGACATGCGATTGTTTACCTTTATCTTCTCTTCCCAATACTGTAGTTATAGCAATTTCTGAGACAGCCAAGTAGATGTAAAATCTTTCCCATTCTTTTAGCTTTGAAAGCAGTGGTGGTTTCGATAGATAAATCTTCAGGTTCTTGAGGTATTTATGACATTCTTCAGTCCATTCAAACTGATTCTGCTTTTTTAGAACTGAGAAGAATTTAATAACTTTTTTGGAAGATTTAGAAATAAACCTACCCAAAGCTGCTATTCACCCTGTCAGTCTTTGAACTTCCTTTTTATTTGTTAAAATATCAGGTATTTCCTCTATAGCTTTAATCTGAGCGGGATTTACCTCTATTCCTCTGTTTGACACAAGGAAACCCAAAAAGTTACCTGATTGCACTCCAAAAGCGCATTTCTCTGGATTTAACTTCATATTATACCTGCGTAGAATATCAAAAGTTGGAGAAAGGTGCTGGAAATGATCTTCCGCCTGTGTTGACTTTACCAGCATGTCATCCATGTAAACCTCCATCGTTTTTCCCAGATGTTTTTGGAACATCTTGGTCACTAGCCTTTGATAGGTGGCTCCAGCGTTTTAGGCCAAAAAGCATGACTTTATATCAATAAGTCCCCCTGTTCGTGATAAAGGAGGTTTTTCCTCGTCTAAAGGATCAATTTTAATCTGATTATAACCAGAATATGCATCTAGAAAGCTTAATAGTTCATGACCTGTGGTGGCATCAATCATTTGATCTATATGTGGTAATGGGAATGAATCTTTGGGGCATGCTTTGTTCAAATCAGTATAATCTACGCATACCGTCCACTTGCCATTCTTTTTAGGTACTACCACAGTGTTTGCTAGCCAGTTAGGGTACGTTACCTCTCGTATCGAACCAATCTTCAAGAGTTTTTGTACCTCTTCGTCGATCACTTGGTTCTTGAATGGTCCTTCCTTTCTTTTTTTCTGCTTAACAAGTATGAATGATAGATCTTCATTTAGTTTATGAGTCATCACTTCTAATGGGATGCCTTTAATATATGAGTGGGACCACACAAAGCAGTCTGCGTTAGCCTTTAAATAATCAATTAACTTACCTCTTCGAGCGGGACCTAGCCTCGTGCCTATATATACTTTCTGTTCAGGCTTTCTGGTTCACGAATGACGTCTGGTCTGGAATCTCTTTCTGCGTGGTATAGTATACCTTCCGTGGTATCTTGATTTTCCTTCTCGTAAGTATTTTCTTTCGTACCTATTTCAGCAATAATATCTTTCATACATATTTGGGTTGTAATTTCTTCCATGCTTGTTTGAGTTGTGTTACCTGCTTGGGAAATTCCCTTATCTCGTAATTCTTCCACCTCTATTTTCTTGTTGTAGTGTACCATAGAGTTTATATTTTTTGCGGTCTGCTGATCTCTTTTGATTTTTTGAATCCCCCATTCAGAGGGAAATTTAATTAACTGATGCAACGTGGAGGGTATCGATTTCATGTTGTGGATCCATGGCCTTCCAATGATCACGTTATAAGCAATGTTAGTATCGGTGACTTGGAACCTGATACTTTTGATCACCTCCTCAGCATAAGTGCTAAGCTCAATTTCTCATTTTGTTATAACGGTAGAGTTATCAAACCCTGATATGGCTCGATCTTTTGGGATTACTTGATTCCCCAGTAGCATTTCTTCCACGACTCTTAGAAAAATGATATTGACTGAACTGCCTGGATCAATCAACACTCTTTTTACATTAGTGTCACGAATAAGTAAAGATATTACCAGAGCATCATTGTACGGAAGCATTAATCCGCTGATATTTGCATCATCGAAGGTTATATCGTCGTCTCCACGAGCCCGTTTCCCATGTGTAATTGTGAACTTTGTGGTTGTTTTGCAAATCACTACGTTTACTTCTTCACCCCCGTGTATTACATTAACAGTTCGTTTTGGAGAAAAGGGCATTGGGGGCTCCTGCATGTTCTTCATATATGTCTGTTTACCTTTATCACTAAACAATTATGTTAAATAGCCCTTTTTTAACAAATTCTCCACTTCACCTTGTAAAAATCTGCAATCCGCAGTTTTGTGCCCATGATCGTTGTGAAATTCACACCAGTGATCTGGGTTTCTTCTACTAGGATTTGACCGCATCTCTTTGGGCCACATAACCTTGACTCCCATGTTCCTCAATATTTAGACAAGTTCAGTAGTATTTACATTAAAGGTATGATCCCCAATTTGAGTACTACCTCTAGGTCGTTCATTTCGATTTTTTCTTGATCTAGATGAGGATGAGACTACGTCTCTTCCTTGTGGTCTATAGTCTGACCTAGTGTTTTCGAACCTGGGGCACATATCGCATCCTGGGGGTCCTAAGTAAGGATCGTACCTGTTTTCAACTGATCTTCTATCTGATTCAGGACGTCTGGATCTGGAATGATATTCATCTCTCGAACGAGCAATGATATCTTCTTCTATTCTGAGTTTAGTACTGTACATGTTATATACATCGTTCCATGTTGTAGCGGGGAATTCTCTTAGACTCTCCTTAAGTATCCTCGTGGCTTCTAAGATTTTATCGTTCAGGTTGCTTGCAAATGCCATGGCTGCTCAATTATCAGGCACCCTGGGTAATTCCATTCTTTCTCGTTGGAACTTGTCTACAAACTCACGGAGTAGTTCCATGTCTCCTTGTTTTATTTTGAATATGTCTTCCATTCTCTTCTCAACTTTTTGTGCACCAGAGTGTGCTTTTTTAAAGAATCTACAAGTTCAGCAAAAGAGTCAATCGAATTTTCAGGGAGAAGAGAATACCAGGTTAGGGCCCCTTTGGTAAGTGTTTCCTCAAATTTTTTGACAAGGACTGATTCAATCTCTTGTTTCGTTAAGTCGTTGCCTTTTACCCCAGTAGCGAAGGCAGTCACATGGTCGTGTGGGTCAGTTGTTCAATCATATTTGGGAACGTCAGGCATTTTAAACTTCTTGGGTATAGGCAATGGTGCCGCACTTGGCTTCCAATGTTGTTGAGAATATCTGTGAACAACGATGCCTTTGACGATAGGTGGTACTGCAGGAATTTTTTTGATGCGAGCTTTCTTCTCCTTCATCTGTTTCTGCATGGTTAGCAGTAAATTTTGTAATTCTGAGTTATTAGATATACCTGGTCTCGTTTCGAGAGATTCATTAGGAGTATCTCCTCTTCTTGAGTTTGCCAACCCAGATTGAGGATTTTCCATGGTGATGGTATTATTGGGGGGTGGCGTCGGCGGTGTAGGTAACGCTGCCAGTAACCCTCTCGCAAATTCTTGCTAATCTTGGCTCACATACTCATTAGTGACTAATTATGACATTAATGAGGCATTACAAAGGATAACGGTAATTGGGGTTCAGTTACATAACGTTCGAGTAATCAATTGTGGGTCCTTGAATCTGCTTGTAGCTTTGTCTAGATTCATTCTAACCATGCATCTCTCCCGGTTTGATCAAGTTGAGTTTCCTATGGCTGATAAGTTTGTGGGTTTACTAAACCGTGCCTCATTATACCTTACCCCTTCAAAGAATCACATCCAAGTGTCGCGTTTTCATGTGTCCACGTGACTGGCTGAGTTTTCAAAAGCTAGCTTATGTGTGAAACTATTTTTTACCAATACAGCAGGTGCATACTTGGTCAAGTCAACCAGTTCTCGCAGGTGTGGTTGGGGTTCCGCAGGTGCGGAGCCGCAGATGCGGTGTAGTGATCGCAGGTACGGCCCCAAGCATTTTAGTGGATTTTCACACCTACGATGGATTTTCCGCAGGTGCGGGACTGCAGATGCGGTCTAAGGGGCGCATGTGCGGAAATCGCTGGGCAGTTTATATCAAATTCGAGGGCTTGAAATTCATATCTTCTAAAAACAATTTGGAGCTCGGGTGTAGGCGATTTGGAGTGGGTTTTGAGGAAAGGCTTCATAGGTAACAATTCCTAACCTTATTTCCTTTGTATATGATTAATCTATAGGATTTTCTTCCATGCAATCAAGGAATTTAGGTGAAAATCATTCAAATGGGAAGAAGTTTCCCCAATTAGAAATTCGAGAATTTAATAGGATTTTGACGTCGATTTTCGATGATTCTTGTTCGAGTGAGTTCCTGAGTGAATGGGTGTTCTAAATTTGTAACTTTCACTCGATTCCCAGACGTGGGCCCACGAGACTTTTTGGGCGATTTTCCTAATTTCGCATATTAGCCTCGAACTTATTAGCTATTTTGATTCCTTAAAGTGATATTTGCATTATGCAATCGAATTGAATAGATTTGGCCATTCGGAGTCGGATACTCGTGGAAAGAGCGTGGTTTTGAGTTGAGTAGCGCAGTCGAGGTAAGTGGCTTGCCTAACTCTGTGTTGGGGACTTCCCTTAAGGCTATTTTAATATTGTTTTATGTTGTTTGGGTGTCGTGTACGTGAGGTGACGAGTACGTACACAGTTCATTGTTGCTAAAACTCCATTTTTTCCTCCATGACTTAAATCATTTCATTCCTATTTCACTGTCTCATGTATTGGCTATGTAGTTTAGATTAGGAAGTAGCATGTCTACCTGTTTTACTTAAATTTCCCCTAGTTATTACTATGTGTACCATGATTAAGTAGTTTTATCCATATTTTTGCCTGTGACTTTCCCAAACTGTTTTAAATAAAAATTGTACCCAATATTTGTACTACATTGCATATTTAAATTGGACTACAGACGAGATTCCGTGAGCTTTCCCCCTTGTTTAACCAAAGAATTGGATTCTTTGCCCAAAGCTATTTTAAGAAGAACACGGGTTTCTGATAACCAAAGAATAAGATTATAATAGTAGGCAAACTTGTAAATGGAAAGCAGTAAGATGCACAGAAAGAAAGTATATTGCAATAGTGGTTCGGGATCCTCCTCTTACCGGTTATATTATACTCCATTTTATAGGGAATTTCCTAATATAACGTCTGCCTTTTTCAGTGATTGAGCATTAATGACTAATAACGACTTAAATGTAACGTTACAATGAATAATCCGTAACTGTTTAGTGAATGTTGTGTAACGTATGGATCTCTAATTTTAAGATCTCTGAATCTGCCCTTTATTCTGTCCAAATAGACTTTTGACCGTGTCTCTTCATCTTCTCAATTAGGTTGAAACTTCCATAGCTAATTAACCCGTGGATGTGATTTGCCGTGCCCTCTTTGCCTCGTACCTGTTCTTAGATTCCCGTCCAGCTGTCGTGTCTTCATTGCTCCACGTAGACTACTAAGTCATCAACATTTTTTACACGTGTGAAGCTCTTTTTTTACCAATATAGATAGTCCCCCCACTTACCATATATTTAACAATTAATATTTGGTAAGTGGATACTCATTTATGGCGGGAATATTTTTCCGCCTCTTTACTCGAATAATTGTTTCTTTTTCTGTACATAAGCGTCGCTTGTCACTTCCATTTAATGCTTATGGCACGTGGCATTCTTGAGTTGGTTCTGCAATTATTCGGCACCTTTTAGGGCTTTCTTGCGGATGCACCAGTCACGAAGTGACATCTTCAATTATGGTTTTCACATCATTGCCCCCTTTTTTTTTTAAACGGTTGTCTTCGAGTATAAATACCCCCTTTTCCTTTTCTTTCACGAAAAGCTTCTAACTTTCAAACTTTCTTTGTAAAGAACTTTTTTCTTTGCCTTTGTAGATATGTCTTCTTCAAACCGATCTAAGGGAGTCATAAATGTTGATGAGTTGGCACCCTCTTCTGCTCCAACTCGGAATCGGAGGGGTGGTAGATTGAGGAGTTTAGGCTCTACTCTTTCGAAAGGTTCTTCATCTTCTCAGATTGTTTCCCCTCCTTCTACTAGGTCTTTAATCTCCCCAAGAGCTAGGGTTTCTAGGTCTCTGTCCAGGGGTAGAGAACATCACGAACCCCTATGCGAACCGTGGGTTGATGAAATTATTCTAGCTGATTTTACCTTCACTAGGGATAGTCAGGTTCTTGTAGACTAGTCGTCATCCCTTGATAGTGTTGATAGGTATCCCACTCTTATTACTGAAGGTTTGCTTCCCCTTGTTCGAAGGGAATGTTCTTGGGAATCTGATTTTTCAATTGTTATTCCGAATAGTAACCAAAGAATAATGTCTTACAAGACGAGGCATTCTTTTGTTTACACTTACCATTTTACTCTAGGGTTTAGACCTCCTATTGATCCGGTCATCATCGAATTTTGTCTTTTCTTCAACATTTTCTTATGACAAGTTGGTCCTCTTATGTGGCGGGTTGTGGCTTGCCATAGATATTTAGATTCTTTAGCCTCGGTTCCTTTTTCCTTCAATCACCTCATTCATCTTTATTCTCCTACTTTATTTCGTCAAGGGGTTTTCACTCTGGCTGCTAGGAGCAAAAGAGTGTTGGTAACCCCTGATGACGATAATGATAGATGTTGGTACCTTCGATACGTTGTTGTGCCCACTGCTGGTTTAGTGGGCGAGGAAAACCTTCCCTTCCCTGAGAAATGGAATCGCGCACGTGAGTACATTTTAGCTCACACTTGTTATTTTTCTTCTCTTTTCTTTAAGTGTTTTATTAACACCGTAGCTATTTTCTTTCTCTTTCAGCAATCATGGGTACTGTTGATAATGTCTCCAGTATCCATGATTGGGTAGCTGTTATCAATTGCTCCATTGCAGGAAAGATCTTGGAAGTACTTCTCCGTGAAGTACGGTTGGAAAGTGAAGACCCATGGTAAGTGAAACTTTTGTTTTCGCTTCTTTTCCTTACGCGAGCTTCTTTTTCTTTGTTTGCTTAACCCTTTTCCTTTTTACAGGGTTTTCTGCTAGGGGGATATCTGCTGCATCCATCCCAAAGATGTCTTTGGCTCAGGCCCAGGAGATTATTACTGGTTCCTCTTCTTCCAAGAGGAAAGTTGGTGGGTCTAGACTTTTGAAGAAGAAGAAGAAGAGGAGGGCATTTTAGTGCACAGGTCACGTATAAGAAGGGTGGTCTCAGACGATGAGTCTACACCCGTGGCTATGTCTTTCGTACCTGGTGTCAGACCTCCTACCCCTGGGGATTCTTCTTCTTCTCTTGCACATGATTTTGCGGATCATCTATTCCACGAAGGTTTTGGCCCTGCTGTTAATTAGGTGCCTCTGGCTATTTTTGCTCCCTCCTTTAAAGAAATCCCTTCATATGCTGCGGTTATTTCCACTGCTTCTTTGTCCATTTCTGCTCCTACCGCTGCCTTGTTGTGGCTTTCTCAACTACTCAAGTTACCATGCCTGAAACTTCTTCAACTCCACAAATTTAATTGCACGTGGCTCCTTCATGTCAGCCTACTTCCATGCCTCCTACTACAGAAGTAGGGTCTTCCAACAGGGAGATGAGGCAAGTCCTAATTGAGGTTCCGGCTGATGGGAGCCTTTTTAAGAAATCTGGCCAACCCGAAGTGTGACTGAAGCCTTTGATTGGCCTAACAGAGAGGACCAAGCTAGATAGTCACAGTTCTCTTACCTGGGTAATGAGGTTGTGCATTCCTCCTTGAAGGTAACGTTCGTTATTTTATATCTCATTCTTATGTAATTACCGTATCTAATCGATTTTGTTTTTGTAGATCAATCTCATAGGCACAAAACTCATGAAGAGGATTACTAACATGGAACAAGAGCTAAAGGAGTGACATGCTGAAGCAGGGAATTGGAAGGGTCAATATAAAAGCCTGAGGCTCGACATGGAAGCCTTAGAAGAAGAAAAGAATACCATGGAGCGGCAGATGAGAGTTATGGTTGCGGAATATGCAGTGGATAAGGCTTCTTCTAACCATGCAGACAAAGACAAGAGCATTCTTGAGTCTTCGTTCGTTGAGAAATTATCCCCTGCCTCCGAAGAAGTTAGGAGATTGAAAGCTTTGCTAGAGTAGAAGGAGGTATACTCATGCGAGTTTGTGCAGTCACGTACCCGTACTCAGGAGGATCTTCGCATTGCTTTAGAAAAAACCCAATCTTTGGAGGAGTCAATTGTACCCTCGAGGGCTGCCCATGAAGCTGCTGAAGTCGATAAGGATGGGTTAAGAGCTGAGCTTCACATATGGGAGAGAGATTATGAAAGTCTCGAAGAGGCGGCAGCTGTCGATGTTAATTAGGCGTACATGAATTCTTGCCTCCATACATTGACGGAAATGAGTCGGGGAGATTTCGACCTTGATGCCGAAATTGTTAAGATCAAGGAAGCCATGGAAAAGGCTCAACAATGTTTGGATCTTTCCCCACCTGAAGGTGAGACTCCTGCTATCCAAGCCTCTTCGTCCCAAGCTGCTCTTACTACTTCTGTTGATGAAGAAGTCAATCCCCCTCCTCAAGAGGATTAAGATGTTGATTCACCCCTCTTTTTTTATATTTGTCTCAATTTGTGGTTACCCCCAGTCCCATCGGGGGTAAATTTGGATCTCTTTAATGTCCCCAAATAATAACTTAGGGCAACCTCAATGTACAAAAATTTTATACGGCTAAGTATAAGTTAGTACTTAGTTTTTATTTAGCCATTTTAATATATTAATGCACGTATGACTTTTGTTTTCCGTTGAGTTTCTTTTTCACTCTTTAAGTCTCTTGCAAGCTTTATTTTTCGAGGTTTTAGTTTTACCTCTAAATTTTGCATATAGAATGCTTTAGATAACTCGTACCTTTTCGTAATAGGCACGGTGTCATGTTAAATATGTGCCTTTTTTTAGTAAGAATAATTTATGGAAGAGGGCCTTTTTTTGATCGACACTTAATGAAGAAGACGTCTATACTTCATAAAGGTGTAATATTGCAATAGAGTGATAGGAATTTTTCACCTGTTTAAGAATGTTTCTGAGGAATGTTTTTTGTTTGATCTTTCACAACTTTTTACATATGTTTGGTTATCGTCTAAAACTCATGTTGCAACTGTTTTCTTTTAACATATTTGATATACACTTGTATTTCGTAACTGTTTTTCGTATGTAACAATTTTTTTGAGTTAATACAAGAGAGCAACTGTTTTTTCGTTCGTAATAGTTTTTATTCAAGTTGGGGTTTTCACCCGTAACTGTTTTTGTCGACAACAAATTTTAATAAGCACGAGGAAAATTCTTTTGCATCCGTAACTATTTTATTTGATAACTGTTTTCTATATGAGTACAAAGATTTCGTGACTGTTTTTAGTTACAACAGTTTTTCTTTGAAAAAGTACAAATATGCGCATTTCTTCCTCATGGATAACATTGCTAACATTTTGCCTTTTAACCTGAACATGATTGAAGGTTTTTTCGATTAGAGGATTTGTGTTTGAGTCTTTGGCTCTTTCTATTTTGCTTGTATCACTTGGCTTACTGGATAGATGGATCTTCTGGCTCAAGCTTTGACTCTTTGATAGTCTTTTTTGCTTCATTTTTGTCGTCCATACTGTATAGTCCCCCAAGTGTTTGAGCTTTGAAGAATGAAATATCGAGAACTTGACTATTCCTTCCTTGTGGTCCTTTTCCTGAAAAGGAAAAAACATACGAGACTCGAAGGTATATAATTTTTAGATGATGACTGCTTAACCCTTTTCAAAACATCTATCAGAAAGTGTAACCCTAGACCGTGAATTTATTATTTCCTCGCGTCTTTACATGCCTAATATCATCATCAGGTGATGGGTTAGCTTTATGCCTATCATCTAAAAAGGTTAGTAAAATTTCAAATATTCAAAATAAAATCGAACGTGTGATACCTGACCGGGGGTACTTCTTTTCCTTAAAAGTAGTACCTATTCAAGTGAATGGAACTCCAACTTGTTGGTAGGATTTTGACGTCCATAGCTTCCAACTCGTAGACGCCCTTCCCAGTTATGCCTCAGATTTTGTAGGGTCCTTCCAAGTTTGGATTTAGCTTTCTTACGCCTGCTTCTTTCGTTTATTGAAAGACTTTTTTGAGGACGACAATCTTGAAGTACCTGAGATGAGCTTTACGGTTGTAATAACGCTCTATGATTTATTTTGGAGCTACCATCCATATCAGTGTTGCTTATCTCCGTGGTTCGAGCAAGTCCAGATTGGTCCTCAATTCGTCGTTGCTTGCTTCCTCCGTGGCTGTTGTGAACCTTATGCTTGGTTCGCCAATCTACAAAGGTATTAAGGCTTCTGAGCCACAGAAAAATCCGAACAGAGTTTCTCCCGTGGCTGCTTTTGAAGTTGTTCTGTATGCCCATAGTATCGCTGGTAACTCATCAGGCCAGTTTCCTTTGGCTTTATCCAGTCGCTTCTTTAAATTGTTGATGATGACCTTATTCAAAGAATTCTGTGATTTGCGAGCCTATGAATTGTGGGCCGTTATCGCACACGATCTCCTTTGGTATCCCAAAGCGGCATATTATGTTTCGCCATAAGAATCTTTTAACTTCCTTTTCTCGCACTTGTTTGAACGCTTATGCCTCTACCCATTTTGTAAAATAGTCGGTTAGCATGAGCAAAAACCGTACATGTCCTTTAGCTATGGGAAGAGTTCCTACTATGTCCATACCCCATTTCATGAAAGGCCATGGGGATATTATTGGATGCAATAATTCCGCTGGTCGATGCATGCTATTGGCAAACCTTTGGCACCTGTCGCATTTGGATACGAAGTTCTCAGCCTCTTCTTCCATCTTAGGCCAATAATATCCAGCTCTGATTAGGGTTTTCACTAAGGATCTCGCCCCTGAGTGATTTCCACAGTGTCCTTTTTGGACTTCTTTCATCAGAAACTCCATTTGGTTAGGTCCGAGGCTTTTGTTAGGGCCCCCCCGAATATCTTGCGATATAATGAGTTGCGAATGAGGCAGTACCGTGCAGCTTTACGGCGAAGTTCTTGAGCTATTTTCTCGTCTTCAGGTACGGTACCATTCTGCAAAAAAATTAGGATTTCATTTCTCCAATCCCAGGTTAAATTATTGAAAGTTACCTCATTTCTATCCTGGTCGATAGCTGAATGGAATAGATGAACGACAGTTGCATTGTCCTTGTTTTTTACTTCCGTGACTGCTGCGAGGTTAGCTAATGCATCTGCTTCAGCATTTTCCTCTATAGGAATCTGTACCACCCTACATGTTTTGAATTGTCTCACGAGCTCTCACGCCTTTTCCAAATATTGTAGCATCTGAGTCTCTCAAGCGATGTAATTCCCCTGCATCTGATTTACCACAAGTTGGGAATCGCTTTCGATCATGATTTGCTCGATTGAGATCTCTCGTGCAAGTTCCAATCCTGCAATAACAGCTTCGTACTCTACCTCATTGTTAGTTATAGGATAACATTTGATAGCCTGACGTGTCTTTTCATCCATGGGTGATATTAAGACTATGCCTACGTCGGCACCTTTTATATTGGAAGAACCATTGGTAAACAGGGTCCATAGACTCGGATTAACACCGTTGAAGAGTGGTAATTGTCTCTCCACTTCAGGGACAATGTTATTACTAAAGTCAGCGACAAAATCAACTAAGATCTGAGACTTGATTGCAGTCCTAGGCTGATATATTATTTCATGCTCACTTAATTCTATAGCCCACTTGGCTAATCTTCCTGATAGTTCTTGTTTATGCAATATGTTTGTTAACGGATACGAGGTCACAACTGTGATTGGATGACACTGAAAGTATGGCCTTAATTTTCTGGATGCCATGATTAGAGCTAAGGCTAATTTTTCTAGATGTGGATATCTAGTTTCAGCATCTAGTAATGTCTTGCTTACAGAATAAATAGGAGATTGTTTACCTTTATTCTCCCTTACCAACAATGCACTTACATCAATTTCCAAGACGGCAAGGTAGACGTACAACTTCTCCCCCTCCTTTGGCTTTGACATCAACAGAGGTTTTGATACATAAGACTTTAGGTCTTTGAGAGCCTGTTGGAATTCTTCAGTCCATTCGAACAGATTTTTTTTTTTTGAGAACTGCAAAGAATTTAAAACTTTTCTCGGAAGATGTGGAAATAAATCTTCCAAAGGCTGCAATTCTTCCCGTTAGTCTTTGAACTTCTTTTTTGTTTATAAGTACATCAGGTATTTCTTCTATAACTTTAATTTGATCAGGATTTACCTCTATTCCCCTGTTTGATACAAGGAAACCTAAGAATTTACCTGATTATACGCCAAAAACACATTTTTCTGGATTCAGCTTCATATTGTACCTGCGTAAAATGCCAGAGGTAATAGAGAGGTGTCGGAAATGGTCCTCCGCCCGTGTTGGTTTTACCAGCATGTCATCGATGTAAACTTCCATCATTTTTCCCAGATGTTCCTGGAACATCTGGGTCACTAGCCTTTGATAGGTGGCTCCAGCGTTTTTCAAGCATAATGGCATGACTTTATAACAATAAGTCCCCCTGTTTGTAATAAAGGAGGTCTTTTCCTCGTCTGAGGGATCCATTTTAATCTGATTGTAACCAGAATACGCATCTAGGAATTTTAACAATTCATGACCTAGTGGCATCAATCATTTGATCTATATGTGGTAATAGGAATGAATCTTTGGGGCATGATTTATTTAAGTCAATAATCTACGCATGCTCTCTGTTTGCCATTCTTTTTAGGTACTACCACAGTGTTAGCTTGTTAGTTAGGGTACGTTACCTCTCGTATCGAACCGATCTTCAAGAGTTTTTGTACCTCTTCGTCAATCACTTGGTTCTTGAATGGTCCTTGCTTTCTTTTCTTCTGCTTAACAGGTACGAAGGATGGATCTTCATTTAGTTTATGAGTCATCACTTCTAGTGGTATACTTGTCGTATCTGAGTGGGACCATGCAAAGCAATCTGCGTTAGCCTATAAATAATCAACTAACTTACCTCTTCGACCGGGGCTTAGCCTCGTGCCTATATACACATTATGTTCAGGCTTTTGTTCAGACAATGGAACAACTTCGAGCTCTTCCGTAGTTGATTTGATGTGCTCATCTTCCTCCGGTTCATGAATGACGTCCGGTCTGGAATCTACATCTGTGTGGTCGACTGCACCTTCTGTGGTAACTTGATTCACCTTCTCGTAAATATTTTCTTTCGTACCTGTTTCAGCAATAATACCTTCCGTATCTATTTAGGTAGTAATTTCTTCCATGCCTGTTTGGGCGATGTTTACCTGCTTGGGAGATTCCCTTATCTTTTGATTCTTCCACCTCTACTTTTTTGTTGTAGTGTACCACGGAATTTATATTTCTTGCAGTTTGATGGTCGCCTCTAATTTGCTGAATCCCCCATTCAGAGGGAAATTTAATTACCTGATGCAAGGTGGAGGGTATTTCTTTCATGTCGTGGATCCATAGCCTTCCCATGATTACGTTATAAGCCATGTCAGTATCGATGACTTGGGACCTGATACTTTTGATCACCCCTTAGCATAAGTGCTAAGCTCAATTTCTAATTTTGTTATAACCGTAGAGTTATCAAACCCTGATATGGCTTGTGCCCTTGGGATTACTTGATTCCCCAATAGCATTTTTGCCACGACTCTTAGCAAAATGATATTGAGTGAACTACCTGAATCAATCAATACTCTTTTTATGTTAGTGTCATGAATAAGTAAAGATATTACCAGAGCATCATTGTGAGGAAGCATTAATCCGCTGATATCTGCAGCATCGAAGGTTATATCGTCCGGTTCCAGATTTTCACGAACCCATTTTTCGTGTGTAATTGTGAACTTTGTGGTCGTTTTGCAGACCACTCCATTTACTTCTTCACCTCCGTGTATCAAATTGACGGTTCGTTTTGGAGATGGAGGTTTTGGGGGCTCCTGCCTGTTCTCCATGTATGAATGTTTACCTTTTTCACTGAATAGTTCTGTCAAATAGCCATGTTTCAATAATTGTTCTACCTCACCTTGCAAAAATATGCAATCTGCAGTTTTGTGTCCATGATCATTATGGAATTCACACCAGAGATCTGGGTTTCTCTTATTCAGATTCAACCTCATCTCTTTGGGCCATCGAACCTTATCACCCAATTTCTTAACACTGAAATTAGTTCAGAGGTACTTACATTAAAGGTATGATCTCCAATTTGCGCATTTCCTTTAGTTCGCTGACCTTGATCCCTTCTGGATCTAGATGAAGAAGAGCCCGCATCTCTGCTTGGTGGTCCATAATCTGACCTGGAGTTTTCGAACCTGGGACGAGTCTCACGTCCTGATGGTCCCATGTAAGGATCGTACCTATTTTTACCTGATCTCCTGTCTGATTCTGAACTCCTGGATCTGGTATAATCTTCCTCTTTCAAATGAGCAATGGTATCTTATTCTATTCGAAGTTTAGTACTATACATGTTATAAACATCGTTCCACGTTGTACCTGGGAATTCTCTCAAGCTTTCCTTGAGTCTTCTCGTGGCTTCTAAGCTTTTGCCATTTAGATTACTTGCGAATGCCTTGGCTTCCCAATTATCAGGCACCATTGGTATTTGCATTCTTTCTCGTTGAAACCTGTCTACAAATTCACGAAGTAGTCCAGTATCTCCTTGTTTTATTTTAAAGATGTCCTCCATCCTTTTCTCAACTTTTTGCGCAATGGAGTGCGCCTTTATGAAAGAATCTGCAAGCTCAGCAAAAGAATCAATAGTGTTTTCAGGGAGAAGAGACTACCAGGTTAGCGCCCCTTTGGTAAGTGTTTCTCCAATTTTTTTAACCAGGGCCGACTCAATTTCTTGTTTTGTTAAATCGTTTCCCTTCACTCCGGTGGTAAAAGCAGTTACATGGTCGCGTGGGTCGGTTGTCCCGTCATATTTCGGTACGTCAGGCATTTTAAACTTCTATGGAATGGGTACGGGTGCTGCATTTGGTTTCAAAGGTTGTTGAGAATATCTATCAACATCAATGCATTTGATAACAGGTGGTACTCCAGGAATTTGTTCGATTCAATCGTTTTGTTCCTTCACCTGTTTCTGCAATGTTAGTAATAAGGTCTGTACTTCATAGTTATTAGATATACCTGGTCTCGCTTTGACATATTCATTAGGAGTATCTCCTCTTCGTGAGTTTGCCAACCCAGATTGATGATTTTCCATGGTGATGGTATTATTGGGGGGTCGTGTCGGTGGTGCAGGTAACGCTGCCGGTAAATTATTGGATCTTTCTAGGGATTGTTCCCTTTAACCACGTGGGGTTCTTGAAGGCGATGGAACTGGGGTTCCATTCCTTTGCTGGTTGTTGTCGTTGGAGTTCGACATAGTTCAGAGGATATCGCTTGAAATTCAAACAAAGATTATCAGATTCCCGGTAACGGAACAAATTTTTTTAACCAAAGAATTGTATTCTTTGCCCAAAGCTATTTTAAGAAGAACACAGGTTTCTGATAACCAAAGAATAAGATTATAATATTAGGCAAGCTTGTAAATGGAAAGCAATAAGATGCACAAAAAGAAAGTATATTGCAATAGTGGTTCGGGATCCTCCTCTTAAAGGTTATATTTTACTCCCTTATATAGGGAATTTCCTAATATAACGTTTGCCTTTTTCAGTGATTGAGCATTAATGACTAATAACGATTTCAATGTAAAATTACAATGAATCATCCATAATTGTTGAGTGAATGTTGTGTAACGTATGGATCTCTAATTTGAAGATCTCTGAATCTGCCCTTTATTCTGTCCAAATAAACTTTTGACCGTGTCTCTTCATCTTCTCAATTAGATTGAAACTTCCGTAGCTAATTAACCCGTGGATGTGATTTGACGTCCCTCTTTGCCTCGTACCTCTTCTTAGAGTCCCGTCCAGCTGTCGTGTCCTCATTTCTCCACGTAGACTACTGAATCATCAAGATTTGTTACACGTGTGAAGCTCTTTTTTTACAAATACACCCCTGTACTGCATTGCATATTTAAATTAGGACTACGGACGAGATTTCGGGAGCTTTCCCCATGTACTGCATAGCATATTTAAATTGGGACTACAAACGAGATTCAGGGAGGTTTCCCCTGTACTGCATAGCATATTTAAATTAGGACTACGGACGAGATTCCAGGAGCTTTCTCCCTATATTGCATTGCATATTTAAATTGGGACTACAGACGAGATTCCGGGAGCTTTCCCCCTGTACTGGATTGCATACTTGTTAATGTGATATATGTTGTGCTGAGCAGGGGGCTCCCTGTTATTATTTTCTTTTAGCTCATTTTGTTTCTACTAATTTGCCTTAGCTTATTATATGTCTCTGTTCAAAATTTTAAATTGTATTTACTATAAAAATCTAGTAGAGCCTTAACCTGACCTCGTCACTATTCCACTGGGGTTAGGCTTGGCACTTACTGGGTACCAATTTGTGGTGTACTCATGCCCTTTCATGTACATGTTTTTTGTGTGCAGATCCAGGTACTAGCGCTCAGTTTCGTGGCTAGGGGTCCGTGCATTAGCTTCTAAGAGATCGAAAGGTAATTCTGCCGCGTCCGTAGAGTCCTTCGAGTCACCTTCCACTACAGATTTAGATAGTTGTTTTCATTTAAATTCTCCCTCAGTGTATAGAGCTATTTTGAGACAGATCTTGTGACTAAAGTGATATTCCGGGTTCTTGGGAAATTGTATTTTGTACGTGCCAAGTGGCGATGTTTCATTTGTATACTCACTTATTTCCCTCTTTATTTCATTGCTTCTATTTAATATCTGTTCCGCAATTAGGCTTACCTAGTCGTAGAGACTAGGTGCCTTCACAATGCCTTTCAAAGGGTAAATCGAGTCATGAAAGATTTCGAAACTAATTGCATATTCGGGCTCGTAGGTGAATGGGTAAACGTAATTTGGTCCGAACCCCAAGTTTAGACCAAGTGGGCCCGGGGTTGGGTTTTTCTTTTTTGAGAAAACTTTGGAAAATTTATAATTTTCAGTAAAGTTAGTTCCTTTAGCATTAATTAATGATATTAAGTTAATTATGGTTAGATTCGAGTGTATTGGAGGTGAATTCAAGAGGAAAAGCTATAATTGAATCGTGAGTGGCCTATGAAATTGAGGTAAGTGCTTGGTTTAACCTTGACTTGAGGGATAGGAATCCCCAACTAAATTATTATGTGAAATTGCATGTGAGTGGTGTATAGGTGAGGTGACGAGCATCTATGCACCACCAAATTGTTTTTTTAAATGATCCCCTCCCCGTTTTTAATCTAATTGCTTCATGTTCATTGTTATATATATGCACCACCAAATTATAAGTCTTGTTGCAATCATGTTTGGGAAGGTATTAGTTGTTTTCCCTGGTTTCATTGTGGTACATAAAGGCTGAGTTGATTGTCATTGTTTTATGAGATATATATATATATATATATATATATATATATATACTCTTGTTGGTTCATTTTGAGATATTATTTATGAAGTTGTAAGAACTACCGTTTATTGTCTAGGACTGTTGAGACAAAAGTATTGTGAAAGGCTTGACCTGAATTGTGAAAGTTTTGATAGAATAAATATATATGACTGTGGTAAGGGTGGACAAGGGAAATAAATATATATGGCTGTGATAAGGGTGTACATGAGAAATAAATATATATGACTGTGATAAGGGTGGACAGGGGAATTAAATATATATGACTGTGATAAGGGTGGACAGGGGAAATAAGTATATATGACTTTGATAAGGGTGGACAGGGGAATTAAATATATATGACTGTGATAAGGGTGGACAGGGGAAATAAGTATATATGACTTTGATAAGGGTGGACAGGGGAATTAAATATATATGACTGTGATAAGGGTGGACAGGGGAAATAAGTATATATGACTGTGATAAGGGTGGACAGGGGAATTAAATATATATGACTGTGATAAGGGTGGACAGGGGAAATAAGTATATATGACTGTGATAAGGGTTGACATGGGAATTAAATATATATGACCGTGATAAGGGTGGACAGGAGAAATATATATGACTGTGATAAGAGTGGACAGGGAAAATATAAATATATGAAATTGATAAGGGAGGATAATTATGCTTTACTGATTTTTATTACAAAGATTTGGAAGTTTATTGTTTTATCCTACCGTTTTCCCATATCTTGCACATTTGGTTATTTTAAGTTAAAGTTATGAAACTTGGAAAGTTTTGTGAAATTTTGGTGACAGCCGATGCCTGGAATAAGCGACTGATTATTTTATTTATTGTTTCAGTTTATATTTCTTGTTTGTGTATAATTGTTTTATTGATTTATTATATATATATATATATATATATATATATTGTCACCGGTTAAGATATGATTGCCCCACCTTAGCCTCGTCACTACTTCGTCGAGGTTAGGCTCGACACTTACTCAGTACATAGTGTAGCGCCCCCATTTTTCCTCGCACGGGTCAGGTGCGGAGAGATCGGGTTCATGACATTTTGGACAACTCCTTAAAGGAAGAGGTTTAAGGAAGAGTCACCACCTAACGATTTTTGTGGTGCGTTAGGGCACCTAGAGTACATAACTCATGAACTAGTTTGCATTACCAGAGATTGGGTAAGGACTTGAAGTTATCCTAAGGGGAAGGTGTTAGGCACCCCTCAAGATCAACATCCCATCCAAGAAGTTTTGTGAATTTTGACAGTAAACAAATAGCAAGTAAGGTTCATATAAGGGGGGGGTTTCAAACAAGTACGAAAATCATTAAAGGTTTTGGGAAAACATTAGAGTAAAACATTTGAAAAAGAATTGTCCTAGGTTTAAAATAATACGGATCACATCAATGCAATACCTGGTCATCGTATCCGTATTTTACCCTTCCCACCCCGTAGAGGTTATTTAAAGATGTATGTGCTGGTCACGAAAGCTTATTACGTGCTATTACCCGTCCAATCGTATAAGTCCCGGGGGTTTTAGGACTACTAAATCCTACAAGGTGAGTACTAGGTTGAACCCCTAGGTTTAAAGGATAAAATTCTAAGCGACAAGTAGAAAACAGTTAGGACTTACACATATGGGATACACATAACAAATATATGGCTCAACTACCCCTCCGCAAGTAAGGCATGTAAATAGCACGTCTAAAACACAAAGAAGGTCTGAAAATCAGGATTTAAAATAGGGATTCCGAGTTTGGAAAACAGTAGGTTTCAGATGTTTTGGGGATTTTTTTTTTGAAACTCAGTAATAAAGCAGGGAGTTTAAAAGGACAGAATAGTTTTCAGAAGAGAATGATTGATTTTTAAAGTTCCAGTGATTTAAAGACTGGAGAAGGAATTAATAATGCACAGCAGTTTAGTGAAGTTCCTAGTAAAAAGTAAATAGGAAGCTTTAGAGAAATCAGTAAAGCATGATCTTAAATAACAGAGTGATCCAAAAGAGGAAGTGACTTTAAAAGATTAAGCAGTTTGAAGCAGAGTAGCAGTCAGTAGTTTAAGGAAAAAAACTTTAGTGAAAAGGAGAATGAGTAAGATATTTCAGAAAACCAGTAGTTCTAAAAAAACAAAGCAAGGATTCGAACAGAATGATTTTGTATGAGGAATAATTGTTTGGAAAATCCATTAGTTGTTAGGCAAAGCACGAGTGAAAACAACGAAAAACAGCAAAGTTCTAAGGATTGATTAATTCAAAAGATCACTTTTAACACAAGCCAGACATAGAACGACCAATTTTGGTTTTAATGAATATTAGGCCTAAAGTTTGTCTAGTCGTTCGTAATACTGATTATTCGTTTTAAAGAGTGAAATACATATTTAACTCTGATGTTAAACACATAAAGGATAACACATTTTCAGAAAAATGCTTAAACTATTTAACACGATTTTATCGAGGTTCCTAGATTTAATACATACTGACTAGGCGTTCGACAGAATATAACTTGAAACAAATATGCTGAACGCAAAGTATTAGAGAACATGATATCTGATGCACAATTGGATACCTAAAACATGGTTTCTAATTGCAGCAGTTTATTACTTTGTTATAGTAATAAACAATAAGCAAGCATAATCTCCACTCTTTCACTATCAGCCCCAAATATTCGTTTACAGATTATTATATGCCAAGAATAATGAATTACACAACTGAATAAAGGAAAATCAAGAAGCTATACTATAGAGATCCTGACAATAGGCCAAAAGTACCAGATCCATTTTCCATATGCCATGACCTTTCAACCCAAATGTGTCATAGTCTCCAAGGACCTCAGAAGATCCTGGACAGTGCTCATACCCAGGTACCCTTGCCAAGGATGAATAAGTGAAGTGTGGAGTGCCAGCCTTGTGTGTCAGATTTCAATGGGTACTCAAAGGTCCCCAAGGCAGTGCTCGCACGAAGGGAGCTGAACCTAGAGTCTAAGAGTAGTGGGAAGTGCTTAAAGTTTAAAAAGAGAATTGGAGATTGAAAAGAGTCTGAAGTAAAGTTTTGAAATATAACTTCAGAGGATAGTGTAATGGTTTATGAAAACCAGTTTGCAAGAGGAGAGAAGCAGGCTAACCACAACTCGGCAAAGATGCAGAGTGTAAGAGACAAACACAAACAAGGGTAGGGAGTTGGGGACAAATAATTCACATGGTAGAAGCAGAATAGAGTTATATGTTTTCAAACAATTATCATAAAACATCACACATCAAGTAGAGTCACATATTAGGTATATAGTCAGAATCATAAAGCATTTAGGTATCATGTGGGGGGACACAGGCCTGCAGTATTGGAAGCTAAGTAGAGGAAGAGAACATATAAGAACATCAGTCATTTGAGACAGGAAAAGGATAATCACATAGATAAAACAGGCATGCTGACTCCATGGGAATCATACAAGGTAAAGCATGAGACATCTTACAATAAAAAGGGAAGGGGGGAGGGGGGAAATCATAGAAGCATGCTAGTTACATGGTAGGAAATAGAACCATAAAATAAAGAACAACAAGTATATTAACATGAATTAAAACATATTGTGTTGATACTTTGTAAACTTAAATTAGGAACATACTAGTCAAGGGTATAAAACAACAAAGTGCAAAGAGATAGAGCAGCAAACAGCAGTATATAGGACAAAGAGAGCAGCAATAGAACAATAGTATGCAGAATGAGAGGGAAACAGTAGGACAATAGTATGCAGGAGCACAAGAGAAATAGAGGTTACTCAGTCTTGTCTTTCATGCTACAATTGGGGGTTTTCAGGTACTCATGGGTCTCAGAGGATTCCTATTGTGTGTTTTTCCATAGCCATGTCGGCAGTGAGATTGTTTTCATTGTGGAGATGTTACCCACAGGGTGAGAGATTCTCCTAGGATTCAGGTTGGGTGTGGTAGCAGGGTATTCAGGTGAGCAGAGGGCTCCTAAGAGAGGGAGACCCGACCCATTATTGTGTTTCATATAGTAAATAGAGGCCGTTGTGCCAGATATCATCACTCAGATATGTTTTGATGTATTGCGGAGGGGCACCGATTGTATTTCATTATAGCTCTGCTGGTCGGGACGAGTTCCCTTATTTGTTGTTTCATTTATGAGTGAGTTTCATGTTTTGCACTCTATTTTTATGCTTGCTCCGGTTAGGAGATTCTATGACTGGTAACCCGTGTCTATCATTGTTTTATTAATCCTAGTGTTGAAACTGGAAGTGAGTCCATGTTGTCCCTCATGGTAAGCTTTATCTGATTCTCCTAAGTATTTTGTTTACGATCTATGATTTGATACTCCATTGAGATGTGAGTAAGTGAGCACTATGATTTTATTAACCCAGATGATTTAGCGGGAGATTTCAATTGGTATGATATATTTTCGGTATGTGACTCAGAGTTGAGGGCGAGGACCTCGTGATATTTGTGAATCTATATGTTTGGACCAGGTTGAGTAACGCGGTGGAATTTTTATCAGGATGAAATCCTTGTGATTTGCTCATATGCTTTGCTTCTTCCTTGTTATATTGCTTTGATAAGTCAGTATTGATAGAGAGTTATGCCTATAGGCTTCTTTGATAGTACCTTTATATGCTTCTTTTTTTTTCATACTTAGTCATTTTGTTATGTGCTTCTTTAGTTTAGCTTACGGGATGTGTGCCGGTGGTGTTAGCTCTGACTCGGTGATTTGGGTGTCTAATGATGAGGTCTTCGTGTTTATTGCATCATTATCGGTATTATGCGATTTGGAAACAGAGTTCTTCTATATGTGGGACTAAGTGCCAATGTTGAGTTGATTTCGGGCAGTTATTGTGATCAGAAGTGCTATTGAGCCTATGTGTGATATGCTATGTTGTGTGGTCGTGCCTTGTGGGCGTAAATATGACTTGATGCAGCTGGTTGAGGCTAATACCAGATATGGATTTAGAATCGGTCTTTTGGAAATGAATAGAAGGTGAGGAATTGAGGTATGAGGCTTATTGATGGTGATGAGAAGACTATGTTGCAGTTGTGATGTTGTCGTCAAGCTTATATAGCTTGGGGTGATGTGGGATCACCCGCGGGTGTGTGTTGGAAGTATTCAATCAGTGATTGGATGAGTTCAAATTGAATCTTAGCATGTTCGAGGATGAACGTTTGTTTAAGAGGAGGAGATTATGATGACCCAAAAGGTCATCCCGTATATTCTAGCTAATTCTGTGTTCCGAGGTCGTGAAAACCTCCTTCTATCTTACCTCGATTTGCATGCGCAGCCCGGGCATGTTGCCGGGAAGCCTTTATGTGAAAAACTGATAAAATGATAATTTTGTATTAGAAATTTGAATAAAGTTGACTTCGGTCAAGGATTTTGTTAATCGGACCCGTGATTTGACGGTCCCAGAGGGTCCGTAGGAAAATATGGGAGTTGGGCGTATGCCCCGAATCGAATTCCGAGGTCCCAAGTCCGAGAAATGAATTTTTAAAGAAAATTCTTTTCTGAGTATTTTAAAGGTTTTTGAAATGAAATTTGGGGTGAAACCTGTGATATCGGGCGCGTATCATGGTTCCGGATCCCGGTACAAGTTCGATATGGTTTATATGTGTTATATTTGAAATTTGGTAAGAAACGGACTTAGTTTGATGTGATTCGGACCTTAAATGCAAAACTTAATGTTTATAGAAGTTTTTGAGGAATTTCATGGATTTTTAGTTTAATTCATCATTTTAGTGTTATTTTATGTGGTTTGAAACCTCGAGCGAGTCCGTGATAGGTTATATGACTGGTGTGTGTGGTTAGACGGGGTCCCAGGAGCCTCGGGTATGTTTCGGATGCTCATCGGGTGATATTAGAACTTGGGAGACAACTAAACCATTGTTGTTTCTGGTGTCTCGCACCTCCGATGGACCTTCCGCAGGTGCGGCGAGGAGCTCGCAGGTGCGGACTTGGCCCAATCACCCAGTCCTCGTAGTTGCGGTTTGTTTTCCACAGATGTGGCCAATTGACCACAGGTGCGACCCCAGGCCTTTTAGTGGGTTTTCGCACCTGTGATGGTATTTCCGCAGGTGCGGTCCCATGGTCGCAGGTGCGGATGTCTTGGGCAGATTCTTATAAATGAGGATTAACCATTTTCTTCACATTTTGAGCTTGGGACTTTGGATTTGGGAGCAATTTTGAAGGGTTTTCACAGTAATCTAATAGGTAAGTGTTCTTCCACTATATTTAATTATATTTCATGAATTAGTTCTTGTTTTTACCATTTAATTTGTGTTTTGGGTTGAGGGAATTGTGGGTTTTGAAAGAAAACTTATAGAAGGAAAAAAATCATGATTTGTAAGACCAAATTTTATCGGAATTGAATAAATTTAGTATGGGTGAACTCGTATCGGAATGGATAATTAGAATTCGTAAAATTTGTCGGGTTCCGAGGTGCGGGCTCGGGGGTCGACTTTTGGGTCGATTTTTATAAATTTGCAAAGATTGAAACTTTATAATTCGGAATCGTACCTTATACGTTTTATATGTATTTTGAAGTTGTTTTAGTTGATTTTGTGCCGTCCGGAGGCCTTCTCGCCCAAGAAGTCTATTTGTGAGTACCGGGGTGTCGTTTTTGAGGTATGTATCTTGCCTAACCTTATGTAGGGGAACTACCCCTTAAGATTGAGTCATCTATGTTGATCTTAGTCCACGTACGCGAGGTGACATGCGTACTCGGACTTATTTGCAAATAGATTGCCCTTTAGGGATTTTTAGATCCTTATGTTCCCCGTGTATGAATTGAAATTGTTATATTTGAATTCCTGATTTCTAGTTTCATCTCTCCCTGCTCAAATTAACAGTACTTTCCTAGCATTCCTTGTTTCTTGTATGATCTTAATTGACTTAAATGAAGACTTTGTTTTTCTTACCGTTATACTATATCTTTCTTCATATGCTGCCTATATGACTAAAACTAGTATAATCTCGCGCTATAAATGTCTAACAAGTAATTGGAATATCTATACGTTGGTCAAGCATGCCTGTGGGTCGTACATTGTAATTTAAATTAGTTTCCCCTTATGTAGTACTTAGTTAATTGATGACCGCCCATATTGATGGTATTTCTTTGATGCTGCCTATTTACTAAGCATTTGTTCAAACTGAGTTTATTCGGTGAAGCTAATTGTCTAAGTGAGATTGGTTATAGTTGATTCCCTTGCTGGGATGATTTGGTTTCTTGGTTGCGAACTTGAATATATAGAATCGTTGCTATATTTGCCTTGTTTTCTCCTCGTTATGCTTCTTTCTCTTCGTGCTTGGTATTTATTTCAGTGGCTACTTCTTATGAGTGAGTTTTACTATTTTTGTGATTTAAGTCTTTTTATTGATTTTCTCATCGCACTTGCATTTGGTCTTGTTTGCTTTTGCGCCGGTTGTGGCAATATATGTCGTTTTTGTCGCATTCTTCTTGTTTTCCTAAGTGGCTGCATTGCATATTTAAATTGGAACTACGGACCGAGATCGGGGAGCTTTCCCCCTGTACTGCATTGCATATTTAAATTGGGACTACGGACCGAGATCCGGGAGCTTTCCCTCTTTACTGCACTGCATATTTAAAATGGGACAACGGACATATATCTGGGAGCTTTCCCCCTGTACTGCATCGCATATTTAAATTGGCACTACAGACAGAGATACAGGAGTTTTGCCCCTGTACTGCACGACATATTTAAATTGGGACTACGGATAGATATCCGGGAGCTTTCCCCCTGTACTGCATTGCATGAAAAATTCTGAGTTGCGGATTGAGTTCCGTTGGTTTTATCATTGAGGAGATTTGGATCTAAAGATATATATATACACATATATATACATATATATATATATACATATATATGTATATATACATATATATTGAAAAGTATAGGTGAAAAGCAATTATCTCCAGGAAAAGTTATGTCTGAAGGACTTCTATTTCGAATGTATATTTGAAAAGTATTTGTGTTGTAGAAAAATGATATTTGAAAGAGCAGTATTTGGGAAAGTCTATTTGAACACCACGTATTTTGATGATATTTTAAAGAGCAGTATTTGGGAAAGTATATTTGAACACCATGTATTTTGAAGAGGCTATGTTTTACAGATTTCTCTTTATAAAAATATATAAATATACATTCGAGAAAGTATGTTTGAAAGAAGAAATTTCTCTATTCCGAAATGATTATATCTTTAAAGCTTTCAAAATAAAATCACGATTTAAAGGTTTTTACTCGAAGGTTTGACCGGCTTTATTGACTTTATTGGCTAAGGCCTGACGTGAATAAATTGATGCAGTGTTGAGTTACTAGTGCTTTTATTGGGTTGTGATTCCCGCCATTTGGATTGTATTCTTTCCATTCTCTTTGCGTATTTCTATTCTACTGTCCGTTGATCGTAATTATTGAATTTTCTTCCGTATTATTTGATCGTATTGTTTATTATATTGAAAAGTCTTTAGATAGATATTATGTTTCGGTCATTTATACATTTATGCCTTTTTACTTATTAGACTGGTGGTGTCTTGACTAGTCCTCATCACTACTTCACCGAGGTTAGTCTGGATACTTAATGGGCACCGCTGCGGTGTGCTCATACTAGACTTCTGCACATTTTTGTGTGCAGATCCAGGTTATTGTTGTTAGTAGCTGCGCAGATCATTGCTGAGGAGACTCAAAGTAACATGTTGTTGCGTTCGCAGGCCTCGGAGTCACGTTCCTGTTTTATTTCTATTCAATTGTACTTACTTATTCCTAGACAGCTGTATTTAGATTTGATGGAAAGATTTTGTAGAGCTTATGACTTGTATATACCGGGTTTTAGGAAATTGTATACTCTGTTAAGATTTCTATTTCGAAACTGTTAAAATTCCTTTATTATTGTTGTTATTCAGTGGAAATGTTAGGCTTACTTAGTCCCTAAGACCAGGTGCCATCATGATACCTAACGGAGTAAAATTTGGGTCGTGACATTATCATTTGTTAATAAATTCATTACAAAAAAGGGGGAAATCGACCAGTATTAGTCAATAATTGGCAAAATCGATCGATTCATGGCGGTTGGTAATCGTATGGTTCCGACCATTTTCGGTCGGTTAATTAAATTCCACAAACAAAAAGAAAAAAATTGCCAAAAAAATCGACCGAAGTAGGCCGATATTTTTCTACCGAAGTCTGTCGATATTTTTAATTATGTAATTAAAAATTGCACCATCTGGGAATCAAGCTGGGGTCTATACTGTGGCAGGATACTATTTTTGTAACGACCCGACCGATCATTTTGAGCCCTAGCACGTTGTTCAGTGGTTCGAGGCCATAAAGAACTTTATTTCAGGTGATATGACTTGTAGGTGTGGTCGGAATTTAATTTCGGGAAGTTTAGAGTCAATTTGGAAAGAAAATTCTCATTTCAGAAGCCTTAAGTTGGAAGAATTGACTAAGATTGGATTTTTGAGTAACCAGCCTCAAAATCAGGATTTGAATGGTCCAGTAGGTTTGTAGAATGATTTCGGACTGGGCGTATGTTTGGATCGGGTTTGGATGTCCCGGGAGCATTCGGCGCATATTGTAGAAGTCAGCATTTTAGAAAAAATTTCATAAGTCTGGGTTGAAGTGTATTCCAGTGATATTGATGTCCGTTCGGGATTCTGAGTCTGGGAATAGCTCCGTATGGTGATTCTGGAGTTGGGAGCGCGATCGGAAGTGAATTCGGAAGCCCGCAAGTTATTTTGAAGTTGTTTGGCTAAAGATAGAAATTTGAAGGTTTTTGAGAAATCCGACCAAAAGTGAAAATTTTGATATCGGGGTCGGAATGCAATTCCGAAAGTTGGAGCTGGTCCGTAATGTTGAGTGTGACTTGTGTGCAAAATTTGGGGTCAATCGGACGTGATTTGATAGGTTTCGGCATCGAATGTAGAAGTAGGAAATCTCAAAGTTCATAAAGATTGAATTGTTATGTGATCCACTGTTTCGATGTTATTTGATGTGAAATGAGGCCTCGGGCAGGTCCGCATTATGTTTTGGAATAGGTTGGTTTAATAGGACGGGGTCTCGGGGGCCTTGGGTAGATTCCGGGTGGTTAACAGATCAAATTTGAAGTTGAGGAGGAGCTGAAGCTGCTGGTGTCTGGTTTGACAGCACCTGCGAGGCGTTGGACGCAGGTGCGACTTTGGTGTCACAGATGCGGGAGTGGCTGGCTTGGCTGGGGGCACAGGTGTGAGGCTATATCCGTACCTGCGAAGGCGTAGATGCGGAGAAAGCGCAGGTGCGGACCCTAGCTGGGAAGGAGGAAGCAACATTAGTAGATATTTGAGAGCACCTGCGGGCGCAGGTGCAGACGAGGTGATCGCAGGTGCGGAAGGACTGGAGACATTGTGCATTTTTATAACCGAGGTCTTTGCCTTTTCTCTTCATTTTTCTCTCGGTTGGGTGATTCTTGGAGAGCTTCAAGTGTCGATTTTCGTCATCTATGTCAAGGTAAGTTGTTTCTACTTATTTCAAGTCAAAATATAAGGTTTTATACATGGATTGAACATGAAAAACTATGGAAAAGTTGGAAATTTTGAAGAAAAACCTAGAATTTGCATTCTTTGATTTTGACCATGAATTTGGTCATGCAATTGAGAGATAATCATATATTTGAGTTAGTAAGGCTATGGGTAGAATTTATCTTCGAGAAATTTCAGAATCCGGGCACATCGGTCCGAGGGCAATGTAACGACCCGGTAGGTCATTTTGAGAGTTAGCACCCTGATCCCCTAATAACTGCTTTCCCATGTCTATCTCTGCTTTTGGGACTTGTTGGAACATTGAGTGGTGAAATTCGGAGAGTTTTTGGACACATAGTCCTTCTATGTCAGTTTAATCCTTAGAAATCAGACCATAGTTGGAATTGTGGGAAGACGCATCCGGAATGGGATTTCGTCGACTCTTCTAGCTCCGTTGGGTGATTTCGGAGTTAGGATCATGTTCAGAATGTTGTTTCGAGGTCTGTAGTATATTTAGGCTTGAATTGGCGAAAGTTAGAATTTCGACGATATCGGCTGATAGGTGGAATTTTGATATCGGGCTCGGTATGGAATTCTAAGAGTGGGTGAAGGTCCGTCGTATCATTTTCGACATGTGTGTAAAATTTGAGGTCATTCGGACTAGTTTTGATGTGTTTCGGCATCAGTTGTAGATTTTGGAAATTTCATAAGTTCTTAGGCTTGAATCCATGTATAATTGGTGATTTTTGGTGTTATGTGATATGTTTTGCAGGCTCAACCAAGTTTGGATAAGGTATTAGGACTGGTTGGTAAATTTGGTTAAGGTCCCGGGGGCCTCGGGGCTGTTTCACATGCTCAATTGGTGAATTTGGGACTTGGAAGAACAGCTGAACCACTGCTGGTTCTGGTGTCTCGCACCTGCGATGGACCTTCCACAAGTGCGGACACACAGGTGCGGACGAGGGGCTCGCAGGTGCGGACTTGGCAATGTCACCCAGTCCTCACAGGTGCGATTGGTTTTCCGCAGGTGCGGAGCCGCAGATGCGGCCAATTGACCGCAGGTGCGGCCCCGGGCCTTTTAGTAGGTTTTCGCACCTGTGATGGAATTTCTGCAGGTGAGGTCCAAGGAGCGCATGTGCGGAAATCGCTAGGCAGTTATATCAGATTCAAGGACTTGAATGTCATAACTTCATAAATCAATTGGAGCTCGGGTGTGGGCAATTTTGAGTGAGTTTTGAGGATAAGCTTCATAGGTAACGATTCCTAACCCTATTCCCTTTGTATATCATTAATATATGTCCATTTCTACCATGCAATTAAGGGATTTAGGTGAAAAATCATGCATATGGGAAAAAGTTTCCCTAATTAGAAAATCCGAGAATTTAATAGGATTTCGTCGTCGGTTTTCGATGATTCTTTTTTGAGTGAGTTCGTGAGTGAATTGTGTTCTAAATTTTTAACTTTCACTTGATTCTGAGACGTGGGCCCTGGGGACTTTTTGTGCGATTTTCCTAAATTCGCGTATTAGCCTCGAACTTATTAGCTATTTTTATTCCTTAAAGTGATGTTCCGGGTTTTGGGAAAAGTTGTATTTTGTATGTGCCAAGTGGCGATGTTTTCATTGTAGACTCACTTATTTAGTCTTTATTTATATTGATTTTATTTATTATGTGTTTTCACAATTTGGCTCACCTAGTCATAGAGACTAGGTGCCGTCACGATGCCTTCAGAGGAGAAATCGGGTCGTGACAAGTTGGTATCAGAGCGTCTAGGTTCACAGGAGTCACGAGTCACAAGCCGGTTTATTAGATTATCGTGGATTGGTGCGGAGACGTCTGTATCTATCTTCAGGAGGCTATGTAACTGTTAGGAACAATCTTATTTCTTTGATTTCCTTTTCCGTACGAGTTATTGACATAAAAAAAATTCTAAAATTCTATCCTATTCTTTCCCACAGATGGTGGGACCTGTACTCCTGATCAAAGGGGCCAGGTTGATCATGACCCGGAGTATATTCCTTTGCCCCCAGCGGCTCCAGTTCAGCATGATGTTAGGGCAGCGGCTTCGGAGGCCAAGCAGCTCAGACTCAAGAGGTACAGGAAGTACCACCCACCTACTTTCAGCGTACTAGCTTCAGATGACGCTCTGGGATTTCTTGAGGAGTGTCATCGGATTCTCCGCACTGTGGGAATTGTGGAGACCAGTGGGGTTTCTTTCACCGCTTTCCAGCTGAGGGGAGAGGCATATCAGTTGTGGCGGGCCTATGAGATGAGTAGTCCGGACGAGGCAGCCTCACTCACTTGGACTCAGTTTTTAGAGATGTTTTTGCGAGAGTGTGTCCCTCAGAGCCTCAGGGATGCTTGGCGCGTAGAGTTTGAGCAATTGCACAAGGGTACTATGACTGTGTCAAAGTATGTAGTCCTTTTCAGTGAGTTAGCTTGGTGTGCACCAGCCTTGGTTGCCACAGTCAGAGAGCGGGTTCGCCACTTCATCGAGGGACTCCATCCTAGTATTCAGACCAGCATGGCAAGAGAGTTGGAGAGAGATATCCCCTACCAGCAGGCAGTGAGTATTTCTAGGAGAGGGCATGATCGCTCGGAACAGAGAGGAGATGGAGGCCAAGATGTCTCGGGAGACTGGCCATTTTTTAGGAGCTCGTGCACCAGCAGCGCATCACGGTAGGGGCTTTGTGGGTCACCCTGTTCATTTAGCCCTTCCAGCAGCCAGTGGTATTCCAGCTCTTCCTAGACCTCAGGAGTTATATTATGCACTGCTAGTATCTAGCATGCCTCCAGTTCGAGGTTCTATTTTCGGCCAGCCCAACAGGCCAGCTCCTATTCAATCTCAGCCGCAATGTCCTCCGAGGGGTTGTTTTGAGTGTGATGACACTCGTCACTTGATTAGAGATTGCCCTAGGGCCAGGAGGGGTGCGCCTCCACAGTCTTATTAGCCTCCACGTGCTCCGCCGGGTCCTCCGGCTATTCTTCCAGCCCCAGCTGCCACTCCACCTCGTCAGCCAGCTCGAGGTGGGGGCCGGGGAGGTAGAGGTCGCCCTAGAGGGGATGCCAGGCCAGATAATATGCCCTTCCAGCCCATTCCGAGGCTGCTGCTTCAGACTCGGTCATCATAGGTATTGTCCCTGTCTGCCATATGGATGCATCAGTATTATTTTATCAATGCTCTACGTATTCATATGTGTCCCCTAATTTTGCTCCATATTTGGGGATATCTCGGGATACTTTGAGTTCCCCTGTCTATGTATCTACTCATGCGGGAGAATCTCTAGTTGTGGACTGCGTATATCGGTCGTGTTTGATTTTTCTTAGTGGTTTTGAGACCAAGGCTGATTTATTATCACTCACCATGGTAGATTTCGATGTTATCTTGGGCATAGACTGGTTGTCACTCCATTATCCTATTATTGATTGTCATGTTAAGACTGTGACGCTAGCTATGCTAGGCTTGTCGAGATTAGAGTGGACAGGTACCTTAGAGTATACTCCCCGCGGGTTCATTTCATTTCTTAAGGCTCAGCGGATGGTTGAGAAGGGGTGTAATGCGTACTTGGCCTATGTGAGAGATGTCAGTGTTTATACTCCTCCAGTCGAGTCAGTTGCAGTAGTGAGGGACTTTCCTGATGTATTCCCAGCTGATCTTCCGGGTATGCCGCCCGACAAAGATATTGATTTCGGCATTGATTTGTTTCCGGGCACTCAGCCCATTTCTATCCCTCCTTACTGTATGGCTCCTTCCGAGTTGAAGTCGAAGGAGCAGTTACAAGAGTTGCTTAATCAGGGTTTCATCAGACCCAGTGTATGACCTTGGGGTGCTCTAGTATTATTTGTGAAGAAAAAGGATGGTTTTATGCGCATGTGTATTGATTATCGGCAGTTGAACAAGGTCACCGTGAAGAACAGGTATCCTTTGCCTCACATTGATGATTTATTCGACCTGCTACAGGGTTCCAGGGTATTCTCCAAGATTGACTTGTGTTCTGGCTATCATCAATTGAATATTCGGGAGCGGATATCCCGAAGACTGCCTTCAGTACCATATATGGCCACTATGAGTTTCTTGTTATGTCATTCGGGCTGACCAATGCCCCAGCAGCTTTTATGCATTTGATGCACAGTGTATTCTGGCCTTATCTTGATTCCTTCGTCATTGTGTTTATTGACGACATCTTGGTGTATTCCCGATCACTAGAAGATCATGAGCAGTATTTGAAGATTGTGCTTCAGACCTTGATGGAGAACAAAATGTATGCAAAATTCTCTAAATGTGAGTTCTGGCTTGACTCAGTGGCATTCTTGGGCCACATAGTGTCTTGGGATGGGATCAAGGTAGATCCGAAGAAGGTGGAGGCGGTGCAGAGTTGGCCTAGACCATCATCAGCTACGAAGATCCGCAGTTTCCTTGGATTGGCTGGGTACTATCGTCGTTTTGTGTAAGGTTTTTCATCCATTGCAGCATCGATGATTAGGTTGACTCAAAAGGGTGCTCCGTTCAGGTGGACTGAGGAGTGTGAGGGGAGCTTTCAGAAGTTCAAGACAGCCATGACATTTTAGCTCCAGTGTTGATATTGCCTACGGGTTCAGGGTCCTACACCGTCTATTGTGATGCTTCGAGGATTGGCCTCAGAGCGATGTTGATGCATGACGGTAGGGTGATTGCTTAGGCGTCCAAATAGTTGAAGGTGCATGAGAAGAACTATCCAGTTCATGATCTCGAGTTGGCAGCGATTTTTCACGCCCTGAAGATATGGCGTCATTATTTATATGGTGTTCCCTGTGAGATTTTCACTGATCACCAAAGTTTGCAGCACATATTCAAGCAGAAGGACCTCAATTTGCGCCAAAGAAGATGGTTGGAGTTTCTAAAGGACTGTGACATCACTATATTATACAACCCGGGGAAGGCCAATGTGGTGGCCGACACCTGAAGTCGCCGGGCAGAGAGTTTGGGGAGTTTGACATATCTTCCGGCAGTTGAGAGGCCCTTAGCCTTAGATATTCAGTCCTTAGCCAGTCAGTTCTTGAGGTTGAACCTTTCAGAGTCTTGCCGGGTTTTAGCTTGTGTGGTGGCTCGGTCTTCTCTTTATGACCGCATTCGAGAGCGCCAACATGATGATCCCCACCTTCTGGTTCTTCAGGATAGGGTTCGACGAGGTGACACCAGGGATGTAACTATAGGAGATGACGGTGTGATGAGGATGCAGGGTCGGATCTGTGTGCCCAATGTGGATAGGCTTCAGGAGTTGATTCTTGAAGAGGCCCAAAGCTCGCGGTATGCCATTCACCCGGGTACCGCGAAGATGTACCAGGATCTGAGACAACACTATTGGTGGAGAAGGATGAAAAAGGATATAGTGGAGTTTGTGGCCAAGTGTCTCAATTTTCAGCAAGTCAAGTATGAGCATTAATGCCCGGGAAGGTTACTTCAGCAGATTGAGCTTCCATAGTGGAAGTGGGAGCGGATCACCATGGACTTCGTGGTTGGACTTCCTCTGACTTTGAAGAAGTTCGATGTTATTTGGGTGATTGTGGATCGGCTGAATAAGTCAGCCCATTTCATTCCTGTGTTGACTACATACTTCTCAGAGAGGTTGGCGAAGATTTATATCAGGGAGATTGTTCGCCTCCACGGTATTCCAGTATCTATCATTTCAGATATAGGTACACAGTTCACTTCATGGTTCTAAAGAGCTGTTCAGCAGGAGCTAGGAACCAGAGTAGAGTTGAGTACAACCTTTCGCCCTCAGACGGACGGGCATTCCGAGCGCACAATTCAGATTCTTGAGGATATGCTTCGTGCATGTGTGATGGATTTCAGAGGGTCATGGGACTGATACTTGCCACTGACAGAGTTTTCTTATAATAACAGCTACCAGTTCAGCATTCATATGGCGCCGTATGAGGCTTTGTATGGTAGACGGTGTCGGTCCCCAGTGGGATGGTTTGAGCCAGGCGAGGCCCGATTGTTGGGTACAGATTTGGTCCAGGACGCCCTGGACAAGGTGAAGGTGATTCAGGAGATACTTCGCACAGCTTAGTCCAGACAGAAGAGTTATGCAGACCGTAAGGTTCGTGATTTGGAATTTATGGCTGGTGATCGGGTTTTTCTTCGGGTATCGCCTATGAAGGGCGTCATGAGGTTCGGGAAGAAGGGTAAGGTGAGTTCAAGATTTGTTGGGAAGGATGCTTATGAGCTAGCCCTGCCTGCCAACCTAGAAGGAGTTCATCCAGTATTCCACGTCTCCATGCTCCGGAAGTATCACGGTGACCCGACTCATGATTTGGATTTCAGTTCAGTCCAGTTGGACCAGGATTTAACATATGGTGAGGAGCCAGTAGCTATATTGGATAGACAGGTCAGAAAGCTCAGGTCAAAGGATACTGCGTCAGTAAATGTTCAGTGGAGGGGTCAGCCAGTCGAGGAGGCGACTTGGGAGACCGAGTTGGATATGCGCAGTGAGTATCCTCATCTATTCATAGCTTCAGGTATGTCTCTATACTCGCTTGACAACGAACGATTTTCTTAAGAGGGGGAGAATGTAACGACTCAATAGGTCGTTTTGAGATTTAGCGCCCTAATCCCATTATAACTACTTTCCCCATGTCTATTTCGGCTTTAGGGACTTGTTGGAACATTCGTTAGTGAAATTCAAAGAGTTTTTGGACACATAGTCCTTCTATGTGAGTTTAAGCCTTAGAAAATGGACAATAGTTGGAACCATAGTAAGAAGGGTCCAAAATGGGATTCCGTTGACTCCGTTAGCTCCGTTGGGTGATTTCGGAGTTAGGAGCGTGTCAGGAATGTACTTTTGAGGTCTATAGTAGATTTAGGCTTAAATTGGCGAAAGATAGAATTTCAGCGATTTCGGCCGATAGGTGAAATTTTGATATCGAGCTCGGAATGGAATTCCAAGAGTGGCTGTAGGTCCATCGTATCATTTGTTACCTGTGTGTAAAATTTGAGGTCATTCGGACTAGTTTTGATGTGTTTCGGTATCAGTTGTAGATTTTGGAAGTTTCATAAGTTCTTAGGCTTGAATCCATGTATAATTGGTGATTTTTGGTGTTATGTGATGTGTTTTGGAGGCTCGACCAAGTTTTTATAAGGTATTAGGACTGGTTGGTAAGTTTGGTTGAGGTCCCGGGGGCCTCGGGGCTCTTTCGGATGCTCAACAGGTGAATTTGGGACTTGGAAGAACAGATGAACCATTGCTGGTTTTGGTGTCTCGCACCTGCGACGCACCTTTCGCAGGTGCGGACACGTAGGTGCTGACTTGACCAAGTCACCCAATCCTCGCAGGTGCGGAGCCGCAGATGCGGCCAATTGACCGCAGGTGAGGCCCCATGCCTTTTAATGGGTTTTCGCACATGCGATGGAATTTCCACAGGTGCGGTCGAAGGAGTGCAGGTGCGGAAATCGCTGGGCAGTTATATCAGATTTGAGGAATTGAATTTCATAACTTCAAAAATCAATTGGAGTTTTGGTATGGGCGATTTGGAGTGAGTTTTGAGGATAAGCTTCATATGTAACGATTCCTAACCCTATTCCCTTTGTATATCATTAATCTATGGTCATTTCTTCCATGCAATTAAGGAATTTAGGTGAAAAATTATGTATATGGGAAAAAGTTTCACTAATTAGAAAATTCGAGAATTTAGTAGGATTTTGTCGTCGGTTTTTTATAATTCCTGTTTGAGTGAGTTCGTGAGTGAATGGGTGTTCTAAATTTGTAACTTTCACTCGATTCCGAGACGTGGGCCGTGGGGAATTTTTTGGCCATTTTGCTAAATTAGCGTATTAGCCTCGAACTTATTAGCTATTTTGATTCCTTAAAGTTATGTTTCGGGTTTTGGGAAAAGTTGTATTTTGTATGCGCTAAGTGGCGATGTTTTCATTGTAGACTCACTTATTTCGTCTTTATTTATATTGCTTTTATTTAATATGTGTTTCAACAATTAGGCTTACCTAGTCGTAGAGACTAGGTGCCGTCACGATACCTTCGGAGGGGAAATCGGGTCGTGACAGGCAATTTGGTAAACTTTTCGAGTGGAGTTGGAAATTTTTATAATTTGAATTTTTATAAGTATTAGAGTATATTTTTATTGGTTTTCCCCTCATTTGAATAGTTTTTGGGCATGGTGCATCAATTTGAGTCGTCGGAGGGGCTTGGCGGCCGGTTATGAATCTTCGGAGCGAGGTAAGTCTCCTTTATATACTTGTGAGGGGGAATTGTCCCCATGTGTGAACTAATTAAACATGTGCTACAATTCGTGGGGGCTACGTACGCACGAAGTGACGGGAGTCCGTCAGTAGCTACTATTATACTTATGTCGGGGTAGTCTAGGACCCGAAAGCATGTTTTATTTGCCGTACTTGTATCATTGCTGACGAATTTCAAAGTGTTTAAACCTCATCGAACTTGACAAATGAATTTCTAGAAAAATATTTAAATACTATCTTTGTGACCATTAAAAGCGAAATTGTCATTTCTTGGGTAATTGTTTCCCGATATAGACGAGATGGACTGTTTGAATATGTATGCTTATGTGTGACCTCTTTACAATTTATATTTCGCAAGCGGGGTGATTCATTTCCACCACTCTTATGGGATCGGTTTGTTCGCCTCGTGTACCACACTCTTATGGGATTGGGTCGTTCGCCTCGGGAGGATTTATGTACCACACTCTCATTGGACCGTGTCGTACGCCACAACAGGTTAATAGATGCATCTATGGTTCGTGCCTTTTGACCCTTCGGCAGTGCACAATTTACTTTTATGTTGGATTGGGCCGTACGCCTCCCATTTCCTATATATATATATATCATCCCCATGGAATCATGCGAAAAATCTGGCAAAAACAAAAGCTAGTTCATCGGAGGGTTTTTCTTCCCCTGATTTGGATTACTACAACCTCTTTGATGAAATCCACTATATTTATTTATATGACTTGTATGTCTTATGTATTTACATTGCTTTATAATAATTCCTTTACTTAGTGCACTTGATATTGTTGGACCTCTAGTAAGTGTCAAAGTTGATCTCTCGTCACTACTTCTTCGAGGTTAGGCGGGATACTTACTGAGTACCCGTTGTTTCCGTACTCATAATGCACTTGTTGTGCATTTTATTGCACAGGTACATTCGTAGCTTGTGGCCCTGCTTGACGCAGTGATGTGGCTGACCTGGAGACTTAGACGAGCTGCACCATCCCGAGATGACCCGCACCAGGCAGAGTCTCCCTCAGATGTATTGTATTGTATTTTAAATTCCTTATTCAGTTTGTACTCCGGACAAGCATTGTATTACATGTATACTTATTTCTTAGAAATTTTCTCATGCACTTGTGACACCGGATTCTGGGATGAGTTTGGGATTTATTTTATTAAATGGATTGTTAAACCATCTATTTGCTTAGAGGATTTTTATTCGACTATTATGTAATTAAATGAAAAGTAACAATTTCAAAATGCTAAAATAGGAATTTAATGCAACTATTTAATGATTGGGTTGCTTGACAGTGGTTTCCGGCGCCATCACGACCTCAATGGATTTTGTGTCGTGGCAACGTGGTATCAGAGCACTAGGTTCCCTTAGGTCTCATGAGTCATGAGCAAGTCTAGTAGAGTCTTGCAGATCGGTACGGAGACGTCTGTACTTATCTTCGAGAGGCTACAAGGCTGGTAGGAGTACTTCACTTCTTTATTCCTTATCGTGCGGTTTGATCCCTTTGAGGCTTATGCCTTCATTTCTTCTTAATCTTACGCGTTGCAAAGCACTTGCTATGAATCGGGAATTTGAGGAATGGTAATGGTACTACAGATATGGTGCGTGATGTTTTTCCATGCGTAGTTGGTTGGGGCGATTGTTGTCGCTCTGCTGAAGGATAATATGTTGTTTCATCTCAGTAGCTGTGTTTCTGAGGGATTTGAGGCTATGCGTAGGTTGTTATGGTTCTTATGATTGGTCAACACAAGGTATTGACGTGGTGATGGGAAGCTTGCCCATGTGTTGGGACAATGAATGACTTAAAAGGCGGTCTTCTCAGAGCGTGATTTCGAGATTTCAGTATTTTAGTTCCGGTGGAGGAAATGCAATTGAAATATAAATGTTCAAATGTGGGTTGAAAGAATAATAAGAATTTGTGTTTTCAAGCGAGGTGGAATTTTAATCTGTGATGCGGTATTGCTATTTTTGATCGAATAAAATATGTTAAGTTTGCCTGTGTTATAGTTTCTTCGGTTGCATTGGGTCAGAGTGTTGCGAAGTAATATTGAAGAAGAGGTTGTCAGAGATCGTGGTGTGCGGTGATTCAGGACTGAATAGGTACTTCTAATGCGGGCGGCTCAGGAAAGATGATCTTCGGGAAGGTTTGAAGTTTTGGTGATCTGCTGGTTTAAGTTCTACAAAGATAGTTATCCGCCTAAGGCAACGGCTGGACAGCAAGGGAGGAGGAAGGACACGTGAGAAGTTTCAGGTGATGCTTAAATTTCTAAAAGGCCAGGTGTAAGAAAAGAAAGTCAGGTAGTTGCTTCCAAGAGTGAGTTTAACTAAAGTGGCAGAGTGGCAGCGTAGCATATGAGTTCTGCGGTAAGATAGTTGCGCATCTTGAGGAGAATTTTGGAGTGATTTGAGAATTTTAGTGGACGGTGATTGGTTCCACGGGCTTAAATTTAAATATTGGCTATTGCGACGGAAGATGGAATGCAACCAAGAGGAGTTGTTCGGGATGAAGAAGGGTGCAATATAGCGGTGAGTTGGAAGATGTTGTCGCGCTTTTAGTGGATGTCCATGAGGAGTGAACGGACTGTTAAAAATGGTAAATAAGGACGGGCGTAGGATGAGGTATGATGTTGTAGAGATCGTGCAGTACAACGTCATTGGAATGTGTGAATTGGTAATTTTCGTAGGAGGGTTATCTCCTGTGAGCAGGTTAGCGGTCGTGTGGTTGACAAGTTTCTGCGAGGAATTCCAGTTGCTATTCGGTAGGAGGCCGAATATGTGAATGATACGAGGGAATTTGAGTATTCATGGAATGCTAACAGGAGAATTTAGAAGAATCTGACGGGTAGGTTCAGCAAGATCATGTCAGCAATGAAGAATGAATTTCAGTAAGGTCTAGAGTGGTGCAAGGAGAAGCTTCGGGCTAAGTGGGAGAGTCCCACCGCCTGCGATTGGGTTGCAGGATTATTTCCTCATGGGGTTGCGGATTGTCGGTGTATTGGAAAGTTATTGCAGCTAAGGGGAAAGGAGTAGAATAGTAATTGAGCATGGGATTTGATAAAGGTGTGCAAGGGTTGTCCTTATTGAATCAGGTTTAGGCTTTGAAAAGATTCAGGATTTATGCTTAGTATAGAGGTAATCTACAAGTGAAGGGATTCAGTCGGGTGCTTTACCAAAATGGGTGTTCAGGTGCCAGTGAAGCCGTAGGGTTGATTATATTCGGGACCAAGCCAGAGTGGATGATTCTCAACGATGGTTCCAATGGATTCAAGGTTAGAAGGTGGTGTCCAAGGATTTCAAGCTCACAATATGGGTAAGAATCGAGTTTTTATAGCAGAATTATGGGAAAGAGAAAATGGGTGGAGAGTTCTACGTTATCTCCGGCGTGTAGAGTAGCATTGGGTTTCATAAAAAGGAGAAAATGACTTCGGGTTCAGGGAAGGGTTATTATAATGGGTATACAGGTCAAAGATGTGAATATGCGTGCAGGCAGGGCATGAAATAGTTCATGGGTCTGGACACGAAATGGTCTCGTGGAATAAAGTCACTCAAGGTGAGTGCGAATTGAGTTTCTATGTGTTTATTTGGGTTATCATTATTCCTTCGGTGAGTGCGAATTGAATTGAGTTAAGTAAATGGTTTCTATCTGATGAAGTGTTCTCCCTATTAGTGGTTCAGAAGTTATGATGGAATTCTTGCGCTATCTCATATTGGCATGTTAGGTGCGGTAAGCAGTATGTAACTGGAAGTAAGGATCAAGGTTGCGGTTCAGTGTTGACAAGGATGTCACGAGCTTGGATGAGAAAGAAAAAGGGATTTCAATGATTAGAGTAAGCTGGTGTTGTCTTTAGTGTCACCTGAGATCGGTGTTTGGTGAAAGAGGCTTTGCATCCTAGTTATGGGTTCTTTTGTTTTACCGCGTTAGTGTGGCCAGTGGTGGATATGCAAACTTGCTACCTTGTGTGGAAGGTCGTGGGAGCATGACCACGGGATGATCGTATGATTGTGAGATATAGTCACTTAATGGATTGAAGATTTGGACTGAGTATAAAGAAGTGTAATATTGCTTATTCGAGAATTTATGCCTGGAAGGCATTCAGTTCATTCGGTTGTGGATTTTGGGGCGTTTGTCTTGGCTATGATGGTTGTTCTTGCGTATCATGAGAGGGTGTGGGTTAATATGGACCCAGGTAAAGCTATTAGCCTAGTTCGGCACAAGGAAGGTAGACTCGATGTTTGTGGATGGATTTAAATATGATTATGGGCTCCGTATGAGTCAGGCGTGTTCGTTTCGGTATAACGCTTTTCCTGGAAAGGTATTTGAACAGTAGATGGTGTTCCGTCTTCGTTCACCTCATGTAAAATTCTGTTGTGCCGCGTGAGTTGGGAAACAGCTTGATATTTTCCTATGTGTTGAGTTCCCCATATTGATGATGTTATGGGAGCGGGATAGCTCTTGAGATTCAGATTATGTATCGCACCTCAGTTGTTCTTGAGTTTTTGTAGCCTTTGGCTCTATCAGTCCCCAGAGGATGGTATTGTGCACTTAGCGTGCTTGTGACCGATGTTCGATATTTTGTGGTAATGAGAAATTTAGCTCGGTGTGTGTCCTCTTATGTGAATTTATGCTATTTAGATCAGGTGTCATGCCACCACGGGCATGTTATTTGGATCAGGTTGCGCGCCGCAACAGTGTCATGTTGAGTACGGTCCCTTATATCTATTTTCTTGTGTTTTGCTTTCTATTTTCTGAGGAGAGTTCATAATAAGTTGCGTGAGTTGAGTAGTCTTTTCCTGAGTCATTTCTTTATGTATCATGTTCAAGTTATGGCGTATTGGCGCATTGTGGTATCATGTGAGACTGTTGGTCATATTTGGGTTGATTTGTTGTCTGAGCAGTTCATACTGGGTGAGACGAGATTATTGGACCAGGGATCAGTACGATAAGATTTTGTGAAGTATATTAAAGAACAAATACCATTATTCGGTTCATAATGAGGGATGATTCTAGTCAAGAGGAGATATTCAATGATTTGTTAACTCTACAGCTGGTTATGAATTTCTACACATCTTCTCCGTTGTGGTGGTATCATAAGCCTTATAGTAGGACCTATATGTATGTCATGAGGTGCATCGGGAGCATCAGATTAGTGAAATTTTTGCTATTAAGGTTCAGGGAATGTCATTGTGGATAAACGATGAATTATGCGGTGCATGGTGCTAATTCAGCAAAGGTATGCAGTCATGTTCTGGTATTTCGTGTGGTAGTTGATACGGTGTTCATATATTGGAAACAGGCATGGAAGAGGATTTCGGATGATGAAGACCTGGTTCTAAGGCCCATTACCTAAATGAAAGAGGATATCTTCGGATTTGACCGAGCTAATGTACTCAATTAAGTGGTGGTAGCGCGAGTAGGTGCACGAGGTGTTTGACAGTTGTTTCAGATAACTTCGAAGCAGTTCCTAGCACGTTCGACGACGAACATATGTTTAAGTGGGAGAGAATGTAACGACCAGATCGGTCGCTTTGAACCCTAGCGCGTCGTTCAACGGTTCGAGGCCATGAGTATCTTCATTTAAGGTTATATGACTTGTAGGTGTGTTCGGAATTTCATTTCGGGAAGTTTAGAGTCAATTTGGAAAGAAAATTCTCATTTCATAAGCCTTAAGTTGGAAAAATTGACTAAGATTGAATTTTTGGGTAAACGACCTCAGAATCGGGATTTGAAGGTTCCAGCAGGTTTGTAGGAGGATTTTGGACTGGAGCGTATGTTCGGATCGGGTTTTGGATGACCCGGGAGCGTTTCGGCGCATATTGTAGAAGTCAGCATTTTAGAAGAATTTTCATAAGTCTGGATTGAAGTGCATTTCAGTGATATTGATGTCCGTTTCAGATTCCTAGTCTGGGAATAGCTCTGTATGGTGATTCTGAAGTTCAGAGCGCGATCGGAAGTGAATTCGGAGGTCCATAAGTTATAGTGAAGTGGTTTGGCTAAAGATAGAAATTTGAATGTTTTTGAGAAAACTGACCAGAAGTGAAAATTTTGATATCGGGGTTGGAATGCGATTCCGAAAGTTGGAGCATGTCCGTAATGTTGAATGTGACTTTTATGAAAAATTTGTGGTCAGTCGGACGTGATTTGATAGGTTTCGGCATCGGATGTAGAAGTTGGAAATTTCAAAGTTCATAAAGACTGAATTATGATGTGATCCATTGTTTCGATGTTATTTGATGTGATTTGAGGCCTCGGGTAGGTCCGCATTATATTTTGGAACAGCTTGGTGTAATTGGACGGGGTCCCGGGGGCCTCGGGTGGATTTTGGGTGGTTAACCCTGTCAAATTGCAGTTGAGGAAGAGCTGAAGCTGCTGGTGTCTCGTGTGACCCCACCTGCGAGGCTTTGGCCGCAAGTGCGGCTTTGGTGTCGCAGATGAGGGAGTGGTTGGCTTGGCTGGGGGAAGGAAGCAGGTGCGGACCCCAACTGGGAAGGAGCAAGCCGCAGGTGCAGGCGAGGTGACCGCAAGTGCGGAAGGACTGGAGGCAGTGTGAATTTTATAACAGAGGTCTTGGGCATTTCTCTTCATTTTTCTCTTGTTTGGGCGATTCTTTGAGAGCTTCAAGTGAGGTTTTCGTCATCTATGTCAAGGTAAGTTGTTTCTACTCATTTCAAGTTAAAATACAAGGATTGAACATGAAAAATTGTGGAAAAGTTGGAAATTTTGAAGAAAAACCTAGAATTCGCATTCTAGGATTTTGACCACGAACTTGTGCATGAAATTGAGAGATAATCATATATTTGAGTTAGTTAGGCTATGGGTAGAGTTTATCTTCGAGAAATTTCGGAATCGGGGCATGTGGGTCCGAGGGCAATTTGCTCAACTTTTCGAGGGGAGTTGGGAATTTATATAATTTGAATTGTTATGAGTATTAGAGTATATTTTCATTGGTTTGTCCGTTATATGGATCGTTTTGGGGCGTTGTGCATCAGTTTGAGTCGTCGGAGGGGCTTGGAGGTTGATTATGAATCTTCGGAGCGAGGTAAGTCTCCTTTCTAACCTTGTGAGGGGGAATTGTCCCCATAAGTGAACTAATTAAATATGCACTACTATTTGTGGGGGCTACGTACGCACAAAGTGATGGGAGTCCATGCGCAGCTACTATTATGCTTATGCTCGGGTAGTCTAGGACCCGAAAGCATGTTTTATTTGTTGTACTTGTATCTTTACTGATGAATTTAAAAATGTTTAAACCTCATCGAACTTGACAAATGAATTTCTAGAAAAATATTTAAATACTATCTTTGTGCCCATTAAAAGTTAAATCGTCATTTCTTGGGTAATTGTTTCCCGATATAGACGGGATGGACTGTTTGAATGTGTATGCTTATATGTGTCCTCTTCGCAATTTCTATTCCGCGAGCGGGGTGATTCATTTCCACCACTCTTATGGGATCGGGCCGTTTGCCTCTGCAGAATTTATGTACCACACTCTTATGGGAACGGGCCGTTCTCCTCGGCCGAATTTATGTACCACACTCTCATGGGAGCGGGCCGTACGCCATGACAGGTAAATAGATGCATCTATGGTTCACGTCATTCGACCCTTCGGCAGTTCACATTTTACTTTTATGTTTGATCGGGATGTATGCCTTGGCATTTTATATATATATATATATATATATACCATCCCCATGGAATCGTGCGAAATATTTGACAAAAAGATCCAGTTCATTTGAGGGTTTTTCTTCCCCTGATTTGGATTATGACAACCTCTTTGATGAAATCCACTATATTTATTTAAATGCTTCAGTTACAGAGGGAACTTGCTAGTAGATAGTTGAGTAAATGGTAAAGAGGGATATTGTACCACATAATCTATACTTGTATGTCTTATGTATTTATATTGCTTTATATTAATTCATTTCTTTAGTGCGCTTGATATTGTTGGACCTCTAGTAAGTGTCAAAGTCGATCTCTCGTCACTACTTCTTCGAGGTTAGGCGGGATACTTACTGAGTACACATTGTTTCTGTACTCATACTGCACTTGCTGTGTATTTTATTGCACAGGTACATTCATAGCTAGTGACCCTGCTTGACACAGTGATGTGGCTGACCTGGAGACTTAGACGAGCTGCACCATCCCGAGATGACCCGCAGCCGGCAGAGTCTCCCTCAAATGTATTGTATTGTATTTTAAATTCCTTGTTCAGTTTGTACTCTGGACAAGCATTGTATTACATGTATACTTCTTTCTTAGAAATTTTCTCATCCACTTGTGACACCGAGTTGTGGGATTAATTTGGGATGTATTTTATAAAATGGATTGTTAAACCATCGTTATTTTGTTGGTGGATTTTTATTCGATTATTATGTAATGAAGTGAAAAGTAACGATTTCAAAATGCTAAAATAGGAATTCAATACAACTATTTAATCATTAGCTTGCCTGACAGTGGTGTTTGGCGCCATCACGACCTCAATGGATTTTGGGTCATGGAAATTCTACCACTAGACCATCTGGGAATCGAAGTTGGTCGGTTTGATAAAAAAATTAAAAAATAAAATATTTTGAGAAAACTACCGACTGCGATCGGGTTTTCGGCCGGTTTTCTAACCGACCGAAGTCAGTCGGTTGGTCGGCCGCGATTAGTTTTAGACTAATTTTTAGTTGTGATTTAAATATTCTTTTCAAAAAATTTTTTGTTACACCTCATTTTTCTTGAAAGGGGGGTAAGGGAGTTTTTCCAATCGAAGTGACATTAATCGAAATGGGATTAATTTTTTATTCTGAGTCACCACTTGGAATAATTCTATGGTGTCCCAAGTCACCAGTTTATTTTAAATCCCAAATCGAGGAAGTTTTACTCCATTTAATGTCTGCGAAATCAGAAGACCGGGTAACGAATTCTGTTAATACGGGAGAAGGTGTTAGGCTTTCCCGGATTCTGTGGTTCTAGCACGGCCGCTTAATGATTCATACTTGGCTTAATTGATCTAATTACTCATTTTAGGCCTCTATGTATTTATCTTTTACCGCTTTTAATTATTTAATTTATCTAAAGGATTACCTTAATGCGAGTTACGCGTACGTATACCCGTTTAGTTTGGTGTGTCAAAAATTATGTCACGCGTACGTGTACACAATTCACGACATTTTAGTTTATTTTTTAAAAAATAGTCAAAGTCTGTGCGAACCCGTACCTTGGATTTATTTGAAAATCGAGATCATGACACGCGAACATATACGCAATCACGATAGTAATTTAAAATTCGTGCCTAAAAGTATTTCTACAAGAAGAACTAAAGAATAATCATGTCAAACTTGATATAAGTAAACAATTACTGCAAATCCAAACCTGAATAAAGTAAATTTATCGCAAGGCAAAGCCATGGTTAACTTGTCATTTTTTATAAAATAATATGCAAACATTCCGCTAAAAAATTATTATGATCATAAAATCTAAGATAGATAAACGATTATAAACTTCAACCAAACTCAAAGAGCACATGACGTCATAGAAAATTTTTTCTTTGTAGTGTATTTAATATATGTCCAAAGCTAGTTTCTTGATGCACACTTAGCATTGTATCTTTATGATATCAAGGATCATCTAACAGAAAATGGCAATTCAAAATTGAAAAGGAAAGAACCAATGAATCAACAAATCAAACAAAAACTCACCTCACAAAAATGAACCGAAAGCCCAAAGAAAGGACAGATTCAAATAGAACCGACTTTGATTTTGGAACTCTGCCTGTATGTGCTTTATATAGATGAACTTGAAGTAAAATTACAGCAACTTGAAGAATGCGGAACTTTCGACCGGAAAATTTGCCATCGGCCACGGAGGGGACCCCGCTGGCAACCTCGAAACTCGGCTGAACTTGGGGTTTTTTTTTTTGGCTATTTGACAGCTGATTTTTGCTGTTTTCTTGGCTTGTTTTCATTGTTGTCAGCTTTTCATGACTGAAAATGGGTGAAATTTCCATACGTTGGGTATCGTGATGGCGCCTAGTCTTAAGGACTAGGTAAGCCTAATATTCATGGAATAACAACAATAATAATAATAAAGTCTAATGTTTTTCTAAAATAAATAATTCATTATACATTGCATATTCCCAAAATCCGGTAGTACAAGCCATAAGCTTTATAGAATTTACTAGAACTTCTAATTACAACTGTTTGGAAGTAAGAAAAAATAGTGTAAATGCAAAATAGGAAGCTGACTCCGAAGCCTGCGAGCACAGCGACCGATTTACCTTGAGTCTCCTCGGCAAGAGTCCGCACGGCTACTAACGATCAATACCTGGATCTGCACAAAAATGTGCAGAAAAGTAGTATGAGCACACCACAACAGTGCTCAGTAAGTATCAAGACTAACCTCGGTGAAGTAGTGACGAGGACTAGTCAAGACACCCACTGGTCTAATAAACAGAACAAGTATCAATATAGGAATAAAGGGGAAAATGATATACACATAAAGGCTACGCAATATAGCTAACAAACAGTGAATTCGATAAAGAAGGAAAAACAATAAGTATCAGCGGAAACCATGAAACAACACAAAGATTGAATATAACACAAACAAATCTGGACCTCGGACAAATCACCATTTACGGGTTCCAATATTCGAACCCTAACACTTGGTATCTTGTGCCCTCATTCGAGTGCTAACTGCACAGACGACTTATGTGCCAATTGGGTCATCTCCACCCATACGGTAAGTACAACAAGAATATATATACTTGACAACAACAAGGAGCCCTAAATCCATTACTCGTACTTAACCACGTGTATGCTTGTGCAGGTGTCCTAACATGATTCAACAACCCATAAGTAGAAGGAAAGAAAAGGGAAACACGTACATTGTCATCTCACAAATTTCCACACGAGTAAACTCACACCGTAAGTTTTCCAGTACATAATATCAACAAGAAGGAATGCCCCCATGCCGACACAAGTATCACAAACAATCCCTGATATAGCCTACCTTGTCTCGCCACGTGTGCAATAGTAAAGTATATGCCCGCCTTGTTTCGCCACACGTGCATAAGCATGTCCCCACCTTGTACCCACATATACATATCCTGCCTTGTGACACCGTATGTGCAATATCAATAGAAAACACGACACGGCAGAAACCTCGTGCAAACCCCCATATCAACAATCGCACGGCAGAAACCTCGTGTGTCACCATAATAAGCACAACCACAATAATTGACAATAATACAAGATACGGTAGATACATCAATTCAAGAACCTTTGATCACAAAAAATCAAGTCTACTTCACGAAGGATAAGCACAACAAAGAATACTAGGCATAATAAGGAAAACTCAACAAGGAAGAAAAAAAAATAACGTATAAAAATCTCTCCCAAATGCACGGTTCAACAACAAGAAAATTCACACGAATCTGATAACTCCATATAAGGGCAAGTCAACTAAGGTATAGAATATCTAAACTTCTTTTAAGGTTGAGCAGTTACGAGGAGATTAAACAATTTCACTTAAGGACAAGCAGCAAGAGAATAATCATAACTTCACTTAAGACCAAAAACAATTATAGGATGAGATGAAGATAATTACAATTTGAGATAAGAAGTTAAGAGGACCTAGCATGACAATAAAACGAGTAAAATCTTCAGATAAATCAATTAGGAGTCAAATAGGCAAGAGGAGTAAATCCAAAAGTAAGAAATCCTACATTTAAGCAAGTAAAGATGAAACTAGATATTAAGAAATTCAATCATGTCGAGAACAGTTCATACTCAACGAATATAAGGACCTAAGATTCCTGAAGGCCAATTTTCCACACATAAGTCTGATCACACACTCGTCACTTCGCGTACACGGACTACAAACAACATAGAAGACACAATCCTAAGGGAAAATTCTCCCACACAAAGTTTGGAAAGATACTTACTTCGAAGATGACAACCCGATACTCTAAAATGGGCTTCTCGGGCGAAAAGACCTCCGGACGGCTCAAATCCAACTAGAAAAACTTCAAAACACACATAAATCGTATAAAGGACTATTCTGAATAATAAAGTTTCGATCTTTACAAAAATATAAAAATCGACCAAAAAGTCGACCCCCGAGCCCGCACCCCGGAACCCGTCAAATTTTGCAAAATTCGAACACCCATTCCAACATGAGTTCAACCATACAAAAATTACCAAATTTCGATACCGTTTCCTCCCTCAAATCATGAAATTTCAGTTTGAAAATTTTCTTCAAAAACTATCATTTTCCCTAACTAAAAACACATTTAAATGATAAAAACAAAGACTAATTCATGGAATATATTTAATTCTAGTGGAAGAACACTTACCCATTCGAATTTTGTAAAAACCCATTAAAAATCGCCAAGAACCGAGCTCTAGAAGTCCAAATATGATAAAAATGGCCTAATCCTCGATTTTTAGCTATATTCTATCTGCCCAGAAATTAAAGCATCACGATCGCGAGAATTTGTATGCGATCGCTTAGAGGAAAATGCTATTGGCCATAAAAATGTGATATGTGATTGCAAAGGAACTTATGCGATCGCATATAAGGGAAATAGCCACTACCAATATGTCACGCCCCAAAATCGAGGGACGAGATCGGCGCCTAACCGAATGAACTCGGTCAAGCAAACCTGATTTGCCTTTCCTATCTCACGCGTTACCCCGTGATTTCAATATACATTATTCATGTGAAATAGCCATTTATAACTTAAGCATAAACTTACAACTTGAAATTCGTTTCTACTTTTTATCACTACCAACATATGATACCCAATACTTACAAAAAACATACAACATTTACCAACGTGGATCACGATTCCGAATCGTACCATTACTTACCCAAAATACATATGTACACTACCCACATTGTGTCTACGGAGCCTCTACGAATACTAGAAATAACATTACCTGCCGGCAACAAGGCCCCGACTATACCTTACAATACACAATAAACTCAAAAGAAGGTGGCATGAACCACACATTGCCCCGAAAGGAAGTGGGGCTCACCAGTACAGCTGAAAAGGATGACGAGAAGGCACCACTAACAGCGAGCTGAGCTACCTACTATGGACCCACCTACATCCATATAAAAGATGTAGCGCCCCCGGCAAAAGGGACGTTAGTACTGTGGAATAGTACTGGAATGTATGAACAAACTTTATCCCAAGTACAATCAAACAATACACAAATAAAAGACAGTAATAGAACCAATCAATCAATGCACGTGGAAAGAAACAACCAAAATAAAAAAGTTTCACAATCTCTCCTTTTCCCGTTTCAACATCACCATATTCAAGAGTTTCATAGATTTTCATTTCAATAGTGATAATGATCACATTCCATCCTTATTACCTCAGCCACCCTTATTACCTCGGCCACCCTTATCACCACAACCCATCAACCTTATTACTTCGTGTGGCGGCGCGCAACCCGACCCCGCCTGACAATTTAATCCATCCTTATCACCACAACCCACACCTTATTACTTCGTGTTGCGGCGCGCAACCCGACCCCACCTGACAATTTAATCTATAACAACAACCACAACCAATTACATCACAAGAATCATCATTTCAAGGAACACATGTTCATATCAACACTTTATTTATTTGGGCCCAAGGCACCATAATTTTCACCAAGCAGTAATTCATTTACACGGTGTTGCCATAATTGTTCAACTCATTTACATCATTTCACAATACCCCTTTTCATTACTTACCACGCACGGTCTTTAGCCATTATATACATTCTCACACTTGGGCACATTAACATTCTTTCATTCATTAACACATACTTTCATATCGATGCCCTCAAGCATTTACGATCTTTTCACATAATAAGATAGGCACATCAAAACACTTTTCACAATCTCATATAGTACGGTAGTATGGAAATCAACTAAGATAATCAGAGAATAGAATCTTACGTCTCAACATATTTGAACAATCAATTCACACATTTTCAAACAAGATACACATACCGTATGCTCGGACCCAACAAGAGGATTCTACAAAGGATAAAGTTAGCCATACATACCTCGCCTCGAGTCGGAATTTCCATTTAATATCTATTCTCAAACCACCGGACCTTCTATCGCCTTCCATCTAATTTACATGATGACATGTTTAAACTTAGAATTAGGAATCATGAACTAATTTGGGCATTTTATCAAACACTATGTGATCCCTTAGATTAATAAACCCTTTTTAGTGAAAACTTACTCTAACATACTTCCTTTTACTAGGTTATGGTAAGTTAATCACATGCATGGACTATTTCTAACCCCACATTACATTTTTGATCTCATAATCTCACATATAAAATATTAGAAGTAGGACTTACCCGGAAGATAGTGAGCTAGAGATTAGCAAGCTTGATTTTTGAGGATTTGTGCAAGATTGGTGGTTAGGAGGCTAGGTTACCTCTTTCTCTCTCTAAAATGCTCTCACATCTCTCTAGATTTAGTGTAAAAATAGTCAAAAATGAAGCCCTAAAGCTTATTTATCAAAGTGGGTTCGGATATGAAAAGTTCCAAAAATGACCCCCGAAGTCAATTATGCTATAGCATAATCGATAGCATAATCAACTATGCTATAGCATAATCAACATGCGACGGCATAATGGTTTTTCCCGATTCTTCCCCGTTATGCGACACAAATGCGGTCCGCATAGTCGTTTCGCGATCGCAAAAATGGTCGCAAATCCAGCCTTTGATAATTTGATCATAACTTTGTGCAGGAATGGCCAAATGACAAACGGTTTGAAGTGTTAGAAACTAGACTCGAAGACCTTTCATTTGATATGTTATTCATCACATAATACCTTATATATAATTAGATATGATCGTTTAAAGTGTGGACTAGTGTATGTACCTTTGGAATTTTAGCCTATTATGAAATTTTCCCACTTGGCTTGGACTTAGGCCTCTCCTTGGACACCCTAAATTAGTTATTATATGACTCATACACTTATTCACCACACCCAATTCATTTACCTCATATTTAAATCACATAAAATATTATAATTACTCTACCTGGCACCCCGAATCCTATATTGCTTAACAAATTTGTTTTTTTCGGGGTCTTACACAAAATATGCACAGTGTGTTCGCGAGCTTAAGGGTGCGATCGCAAAGGCAAGAAGAAATGGCCATTGACCAAACTGTTCTATGCGAACATTGTCACGACCCAAAATCTATGGGTCGTGATGGCGCCAGACACTACTGTCAGGCAAGCCAACCCTGAATAAGTTGAGATACTTTCCTGTTTAACATTTAAGAAATCGCTGCCTTCTCTTACATTTTCGTTATTTTTTTTTTAAATAAATAAATTTTCGAAATTTCAATACGGCAGGAAACCAACTTAATACAATAAAAGAAATACCAACAGGAAATTTATACAATTATACAATGCTTGTCCGAGGAACAAATTGGACCAGGAAATTTAAAACAGAAAATACAATTACGCATGAGGAAGACTCTGCCGGCTGCGGAATGCCTCCGGATGAATGCAGCCCGTACAAGTCTCCAAGTCGATCACTGTACTATAAAGGTACCTGTGCAACAAAACGCACTGAAAGTGTAGTATGAGTACATATACATATATGTACCCAGTGAGTATCCCGTCTAAACTCGAAGGAGCAGTGACGAGAGGTCGACTAGATACTCACTAAGGTCCATCAATATAATATATGACGACATATGGCTAAAGCAATAGGCATGTGATACAGTAAACAACAAATATATAGCAAATAACGTAATCCAGATAATAACTGAAAAATGAACAGCAAAGTGCCAATATCTCATCTTAAGCAATACCTGGCAATCCAGTTATAAGTGACTTAGAATTCAAGTGATCATACACATACCAGGACAAGACAACCGGTCGGAGTCGTAAGGGTGGTCATAAGGACTGAGGTCATAAGCTAACCCACGATCGCGAATCATACCTGCGACTCACGTGATGACTCGATAATAATAAGCTAACCCACGATCGTGCACCGTACATGCGACTCGTGTGCTGACTCGATAATGATAAGACGACCCACAATCGCGCATCATACCTGCGACTCGTGTGCTGACTCGATAATAATAAGCTAACCCACGGCCGCGCATCATACCTGCGACTCGTGTGCTGACTCGATAATGATAAGACGACCCACAATCGCGCATCATACCTACAACTCGTGTGCTGACTCGATAATAATAAGCTAACCCACGGCCGTGCATCATACCTGCGACTCGTGTGCTGACTCTATAACAAGTGCGTATATTTAAGTACATATGTGTACCAACTCAACAGTGAACTCAACAGGACTGTGCCAATACCACGAATAGTCAACTGAGATTTAAATCATAATGTTTCACTTTTTCATATCACCTCAACAGTAATTTATAACTCATAACCCATACAAAGGTACAAATAGGGCACATAGAGGCATGCTTGTGAATACTAAAGCTACCCGACATAGCAATATAGTCGCCACGTGCGGACTCTCGTCACTTGGTACGTACGTGGCCCCCACAACATGAATACACAGCAATAAAGAACCTATGGGGACAATTCCCCCTTACGAGGTTGGAAAGGAGACTCACCTTGCTCCGAAGTTCCATCACCGGCTTCCAAGCCCTTCCGACGACTCCAATGGATGCACAACGCCCCCAAACTAACCAAACAATGACAAACCAATGAAAATATACTCTAATATTTGTTAAAAATTTAGATTATATAATTTCCCAACTTCGCTCAGTGAATTCACCAAAATGCCCTCGGGCCCACGTACCCTGATTCCAAAATTTCTTGAAGATAATATCTACCCGAGGATTTACTAGTTCAATCACACAATTTACTCCAATATTCATGCTCAATTCGTGGCTAAAATCAAATTCAATTCTAGGTTTCCTTGCAATTTCCCACATTTTTCCCAATTTCTCATATCAAATCTATGTAATAAATCTTGTATTTAACTTGGAAATAAGTAGAAACAACTTACCTTTGATGCTTGATGAAATCCCCCTTGAAATGCTCTCCAAAATCATCCAAGTCAAATGAAAGAAATGAAAGAAATGGCAAAAACTCGTGTTTAAAGAATCTGCTCCTGCTTCATTGAGTTGTAGCTTGCCCTTGTGCTGTACAGGTTGTACACCCTATTAAAATTTTCCCTTGTTGACACCTTCTGTTAAAACACCCATAACTTCTTGTAAAAATATCCGAATAACAAAGGGTTTAAAGATTTAGAAACTACACTCAAAGATATTTAATTTGATATGTTGTAAACTATACAACTATTTATATATCCCGAGATATGAGCTTCTAAAGTCAACGCCACGCATCAGAAAATTCTGGCGAAGCTGGTCCACCATCCATCTTCAATCGTTAATAAAGTTTTCCACAAAACTCCAAATGACAAATGATTTAATGTTATGAAAACTAGAATTCAAGATCTACAACTTTCATGTTTTTCAAATTTTCATATTCCTTATACATTTCGAGATATAAGCTTCCCCATTCAGCTCCACGATTGCACTAGTTGCTGTCAAAACAGCTTTTCTGCAGAAAATTTCAGCAACGTTTTGGTCCGAAATTCATTCCGTTAACCTTACGAAATCCACCCGAAGCCCTTGGGACCTTAACCAATTATACCAACATTTCCCAAAACATGATATTAACTTGCTCGAGGCCTTAAATCACATCAAACAATGCCGAAATCTCGAATTCCACTAAAATTCAAACTTTATGAACTTGAAATTACAACCAATGATGGTGATTGTCCTATAATATACTTGCATAGTCTTATCACACCGATCCCAGATTTATGAATTTTGTCTCACCCAGTATGAACTACTTAGACAACCAATCACCCCAAACATGGCCATTAGCCTCACACGATGCCACAATGCGCCAATAGGCCATAATTCGAACACGACACATAAGGAAATGACTCCGGAAGGGACTACTCAACTCACGCAACTAATATGAACTTTCCTCAGAAAATTACGAAGTAAAACACAAGAAAATAATTAAAGGAACCTTTCTCAACATCACAATGTTGTGGCGTGCAACCCGATCCAAGTAACATACACGTGGCGGTGTGCCACTCGATCCCATCATAAGATTTACATAAGGAAATATACACGGAGCTAAATTGCTCATTATTACAAATCACTGAATATCGGTCACAAGCACGCTAAGTGCATAATACCATTCTGGGGCGACTGATAGAGCCATATGCTACAAAACTCTAGCACGACTGAGGTGCGATATATAATCTGAATCTCAGGAGCCATCCTGCTCACATAACCTCATCCCTACGCGGAACCTCAACACATAAGAAATTATCAATCCGTTTCACAACTCACACGGTACAATCATAATATCACATGAATTTGACGAAGACGGGACAACACCTAATATCCCAATACCCCTCCTTGAGGAGCGCCATACTGAAATGAACTCATCTGACTCGCATGAAGCCCATAATTTGTTTAAATCTATTCATTCACTTGAAGCCGATTCTGCTCGCACTAAACTAGGCTGATAGCCTTACCTGGGTCCATAATACCCCAATTCCTCTCATAATACACAAGAACAACCATCATAGCCGAGAAAAACACCCCACAATCCACCATCAACTGAACCGAATGCCTTCCAGGCATAAATTCTCAATTAAGCAATATTACACTCATTTATATTTGGTCTAATTCTTCAACCAATCAGGTGACTACATGCCACACTTATGCAATATTCCCGCAGTCATGCTCCCACGGCCTTCCGCACAAGGTAACAAGTATGCACATTCATACCACCGACCACCCTAAGGCTGTAAAACTATTCAAGACCCGTAACCAGGATACAAAGCCTCTTTCACCAAACACTGAACTCATATGACACTAAAGACAATATCAGTTTATCTAATCATTTAAATCCTTTGTTCTTGCTCCTCCGAGCATCATGACATCCTTGTTAACACCGAACCGCAATGTCGATTCTTACGTCTAGTTACATACTGCTAACTGCACCTAACATGCCAATATGAAATAGAGCGAGAATTCCATCATAACTCCAGAACCAATGTTAGGGTGAACACTCTATCATATAGAGCCTTTACTTACCTCAATTCCTGAGAACCATAACAACACATAAGTGAGCTCTCACAATCACAATACATGCAAATCCTTAAGTAGTGGTCTGAACCACCATAACCCTTCTGGGACCTGCCTACACCTGACAGACCATAGCACTTGAATGCTTCCAACTGAAATCTATTACGACGGCTGACAAACCCCACACATATCTGCACAGACCATACACGTACTCAATCATGCCGAAGGAACTGATCGATGTCGTACTTATGCCATTTCAACCATGGCTAACCAATCTATCTTCTTTTAATCATCTTTAATTTCCTCAAAGGTAATAGTAACTTCCTTCAACTCATATCAGCTCAACCCTCACTCATCCTGAGTGACCTTGATTCACGAGACCATGCTGCCTAAATTCCGCAACCCGTCTCACAACCTCCTGATAATCTTTCTACAACCCGGAGCCTATTTCTCTCACTCCTCCGATACTATCCAGTGTGCTGAAATAACATAGAACACTCCAACCATCTTCCTTCCTCTTAGAGATTATACTGCAAAAGCTCGATTCTTAATTATACTGCTGCCTGAAACCCTTAAACACTGCATTCTCTAACTTTTGAATTCATAAGGACCACTACTGAGAGTCAACCACTCTGATTGGCCCCGGATACAATCAACTTCAAGGCTCTCCTAACACATGAACACCCTTTCAACGAAGCACGTGACTAAGTCTTACAACTTGCCTATGCCTTAAGCACGAATTATTAATCTTCCAAAGACTAACCCTAGTCCAATAGGACCAACTTCGCACACATTTATCGAATTCCATGCTCAATTACCTCTATACTCCTTTCCCTTAGCTGTACAACTTGCCAATATGCCGATAATCCGCAACTCCATGAGGACACAACCCCACAACCCAACTGCAGGTGGTGGGACTCCCCCACTTTGGTTAACCTCATTCCTTTAAGCACTACCTGACTTCCTTTCCTTACGCTTGGAGTTTTTGAAATGGAACCACCACCTATCACTTTTCACATATCTTCCTTCATCACGTGCTTCTCAATTGCATCCTTAATTCAGCATCCTTCTCTGTGGCTCTTTGATCCAGCAGATCACCACAACTTCAAACTCTCTGAAGATCATCTTTCTCGAGATGCCTTCTTAAGAGGTAACTGTTCAATTCTGAACCACTACACACCACAATCTCTGACAACCGTTTCTTCAACACCGCTTCACAACACTCTAACCCCATGCGACCGAAGAGCTATAACACCGGTGAATTTAACACATCATATTCGATCAAACAACGATACCACAACATGGGTGAATACTCCACCTTGCTCAATAGAACCAAGGTTACTACCTTATCAATCTGAACCGGACCATTCATAGTCCAAGTGCCTTTCCTCCACCTGAACTAAAATACTGAATTCTCGAAACCACGCCATGAGAAGACCTCCCTTCAAGTAATTCATTGCTCCTACATATGGGCAAGCATCCTACCATCCTATCAACACCGCACGATATCCAATCGTAAGCATCATAACAACCTGATCATAGCCTCCAAGTCCCCAGAAACGCAATTACTGAGCTCAAACAACATATTATTCTTCTGCAGGGCAACAACAACAGCCCCAACCAACTGCACATGGAAAACATCTCGCACTATATCCGTAGCACCATCTCAATTCCTCAAATCCTCAAATCATAGCAAGAGCTTCGCGACGTATAAGATTGAGTAGGAAGAAACATAGGCATAATACTTAATGGAATCAAATCGCACGATGAGGAATCAAGAAGGGAAGTACTCCTACAGCCCTGTAACCTCTCGAAGATAAGTACAGACGTCTCCGTACCGATCCACAAGACTCTACTAGACTTGATCATGACTCGTAAAACCTAAGGGAACCTAGTGCTCCGATACCACGTTGTCACGACCCAAAATCTACGGGTCGTGATGGCGCCAAACACTACTGTCAGGAAAGCCACCCCTGAATAAGTTGAGATACCTTCCTGTTTAACATTTAAGAAATCGCTGCCTTCTCTTACGTTTTTGTTATTATTTTTTTAAAATAAATAAATTTTCGAAATTTAAATACGGCGGGAAACCAACTTAATACAATAAAACAAATACCAACACATCCCAGAACCCGGTGACACAAGTACATGAGCAACTTCTAAGAATTTATACAATTATACAATGCTTGTCCGAGGAACAAATTGGACAAGGAAATTTAAACCTGAAAATACAATTACGCGTGAGGAAGGCTATGCCGGCTGCGGAACGCCTCCGGATGAATGCAGCCCGTACAAGTCTCCAAGTCTATCAATGTACTATAAAGGTACATGTGAAACAAAATGCACAGAAAGTGTAGTATGAGTACATATACATATATGTACCCAGTGAGTATCCCGTCTAAACTCGAAGGAGCAGTGACGAGAGCTCGACTAGATACTCAGTAAGGTCCAGCAATATAGTATATGAAGAGATATGGATAAAGCAATAGGCATGTGAGACAGTAAACAACAAGTACATAGCAAATAACGTAATCCAGATAATAACTGAAAAATGAACAGCAAAGTACAAAAATCTCCTCTTAACCAATACTTGACAATCCAGTTATAAGTGGCTTAGAACTCAAGTGATCATACACATACCAGGACAAGACAACCGGTCGGAGTCGTAAGGGTGGTCATAAGGACTGAGGTCATAAGCTAACCCACGATCGCGAATCATACATGCGACTCACGTGATGACTCGATAATAATAAGCTAACCCACGATCGGGCACCGTACCTGCGACTCGTGTGCTGACTCGTTAATGATAAGCCGACCCACAATCGCGCATCATACCTGCAACTCGTGTGCTGACTCGATAATAATAAGCTAACCCGCGGCAGCACATCATACTTGCGACTCGTGTGCTGACTCGATAACAAGTGCGTATATATAAGTACATATGTGTACCAACTCAACAGTGAACTCAACAGGCCTGTGCCAATACCACAGATAGTCAACTAGGATTTAAATCATAACTTTTCACTTTTTCATATCACCTCAGCAGTAATGTATAACTCATAACACATACAAAGGTACAAATAGGGCACATAGAGGCATGCTTGTGAATCCTAAAGCTACCCGACATAGCAATATAGTCACCACGTACGGACTCTCATCACTTGGTATATATGTGGCCCGCACAACATGAATACATATCAATAAAGAACCTATGGGGACAATTCCCCCTTACGAGGTTGGAAAGGAGACTCACCTCGCTTCGAAGTTCCATAACCGGCTTCCAAGCCCTTCCGACGACTCCAATGGATGCACAACGCTCCCAAACTAACCAAAAAATGAAAAACCAATGAAAATATACTCTAATATTTGTTAAAAATTGAGAGTATATAATTTCCCAACTCCGCTCAATGAATTGACCAAAATGCCCTCGGGCCCACGTACCCGGATTTCAAAATTTCTTGAAGATAATCTCTACACGAGGCTTTACTAGTTCAATCACACAATTTACTCTAATATTCATGCTCAATTCGTGGCTAAAATCAAATTTTATCAATTCTAGGTTTCCTTGCAATTTCCCATATTTTTCCCAATTTCTCATATCAAATCTATGTAATAAATCTTGTATTTAACTTGGAAATAAGTAGAAACAACTTACTTTTGATGCTTGATGAAATCCCCCTTGAAATGCTTTCCAAAATCATCCAAGTCAAATGAAATAAATGGCAAAAATTCGTGTTTAAAGAATCTGCCCCTGCTTCATCGAGTTGTACCTTGCACTTATGATGTACAGGTTGTACACCCTATTAAAATTTTCCCTTGTTGACACCTTCTGTTGAACACCCATAACTTCTTATAAAAATATCCGAATGACTAAGGGTTTAAAGATTTAGAAACTAGACTCAAAGATCTTTAATTTGATCTGTTGTAAACTATACAATATTTATATATCCCGAGATATGAGCTTCTAAAGTCGACGCCACGCATCAGAAAATTCTAGCGAAGCTGGTCCACCAGCCTTCTTCAATCGGTAATAACGCTTTGCACAAAACTGCAAATGACAAATGATTTAATGTTCTAAAAACTAGACTTCAAGATATACAACTTTTATGTTTTGCCAATTTTCAGATTCCTTATACATTTTGAGATATAAGCTTCCACATTCAGCTCCACGACTGCACTAGTTGCTGTCAAAACAGCTTTTCTGTAGAAAATTTCAGCAACGTTTTGGTCCGAAATTTATTCCGTTAACCTGCCGAAATCCACCCGAGGCCCTCGGCACCCTAACCGATTATATCAACATTTCCCAAAACATGATACGAACTTGCTCGAGGCCTCAAATCACATCAAACAACGCCGAAGTCTCGAATCCCACTAAAATTCAAACTTTATGAACTTGCAATTTCAAGCTTTCACTTCCGATGCTGAAACCTGTCAAATCATCTCCGATTAACCCCAAATTTTGCACACAAGTCCTATTCGACATTACGTACCTGCTCCAACTTTAAGAATTAGAATCCGACCCCAATATCAAAAAGTCAAACTGTCGGTCAAACTTTTCAAAAACCTTCAAATTTCTATCTTTAGCCAAATGACCTCAAATTAATATACGGACATCCGAATTAACTTCCGATCACGCTCCCAACTCCATAATCACCATACGAATCTATTCCCAGACTCGTAATCCCAAGCGGACATCAAAATCATCGAAATGCGCTTCAAGCCAAATTTAGGAAATTCTTTCAGAAATGTTGATTTCTACAATATACGCCGAAACGCCCCCGGGTTATCCAAAATCCGACCCGGACATACGCCCAAGTCCGAAATCATCATACGAACCAAGTGGAATCTTCGGATCTTGATTCCGATGTCGTTTACTCAAAATTCCAGTCTTACTCAATTTCTTCAACTTAAGGCTTCTGAAATGAGAATTTTCCTTTCAATTTAACTCCAAACCTCCTGAATTTCAACTCTGACCATACACACAAGTCACAACACCCTAAATGAAGTTGTTCATGACTCCAACTGTTGAACGACGCGCAGGATCTCAAAATGACCGGTCGGGTCGTTACAAACGCGGGGGTGGAGGTGCGAAGGCATTGAAGGAAAACTGAGGGTCGGTTGCAGAACACTATGCGATCACGTTCTCACCTATGCGATCGCATAGAAGGGAAGACAGAAGAAAGAAAAATAGTTATGTTTAGAATAAATTTGACCCGAACCCCATCTGAAAAACACCCGAGGCCCCCGGACCCCGTCTAAACACATAAACTAGTCATATACCCTAACACAGACTCGCTCGAGATCTTGAATCACATAAAACAACACCAAAGCGATGAATCAAACCAAAAATCAAACTTATAATTTTTTAAGTCTTCAAGTATCAAAACTCGTGCCGAAACTTATCAATTCAACCCGAAATGACGCCAAATTTTGCAGAAAAGTCATAAATCACACAACCGACCTACAACCACTCTCAAAATTCCATTCCGAGCCTGATATCAAAATTTCACCTATCGGCCGAAATCGTCGAAATTCTAACTTTCGCCGAATTACCTCAGATTACTCTACCGGCCTCCAAAACGAATTACGGACGCGCACCTAAGTACAAAATCACCATACGAAGCTGTTGACATCGCCCAAAACTCATTCAGAGGCCGTTTATAGAAAAGTCAAACCTCACCGCTTAAACTTCCATAACTGAAATTTTCCTTCCAATTTGACTCCGGATCATCCGGTAACTGAATTCGACCATGCACACAAGTCAGTATATACAATGTGAAGTTGTTCAAGACCTTACGCCACCGAATGTAGCTTAAACTCTCAAAACCACCAGTCGGGTGGTTATAGTGGGTGACTTCTTTAGCCGCATTTAAGGCTAAATATTGGGGGTTTTGTTTGCGGTTGGTTTGAGTGAGTTTTTGGTTGAGGGTGGTGGCTGAAAGATGGAGGAGGTGAGTCGCTGGTGTTAGATTTTTCGGCTGGACGCCGGCAGCTATGAGGTTTAAAGTCGCTGAGGTTTAAAGGGTGTTGCCGATGAAGCTTCTCTCTTAGGTGATTAGGAATTAAGGTCCTTTTCTCATCTTTTAATGGAAGTGAAGGTCGTTTATTTGAAGAAAGCAGCAGTCGTCCGCTCTTTTAGGGAACTTTTTATCTTGCTCTTTTTTGTGTGTATATATAGGAGTAGGTATGGGGATTAATTGGTGGCCAAGAAAAAGAGTGTGTATGGGAATGTGAGTTTTTAGAAAGAGCATGTGAGTTTGTTACAAAAGATAAAGAAGAATCTTTCCACATGGAAATGACTCATTAGTAAAAATAAATATCAAGAACATATAATTTTTTGTGATTTTTAATTTTCTTAAATAAAACCTACTAAAAATGAAATAGAGGTAAAAATATGTAGATTAAACTCAAGTAATATTTACATACTAAAAAGTGGTGAAAATTTTGATTTTGGTCAAAAATTAGCTGATCACAGCAGGGCCCTCTTTTCTTTGAAACATGAAGAGTTTTCAGGCTAAGACAAGGTGATCCAATGGACTAATTTTTTATTAAACCTTTATTCAAAAGGGAAAATAAACAAAGGAAAGGGTGCAACCGAGTCCTGGTTTTGGACAACATACATATCCCTAGTTATAAGGGAATTAGGTCGCCTGTAGTTCAAAAAGAATGATGGAGTGGTGAGTTCGAGAGTCGAGCGAGGTTTCGTCGAGGCTCCGGTTCGCGGTCTCGTTATTACATCAAAATCAAAAATGTAAAAGAAGTAAACAAGCCTATCAGCTATGAGTTACAAGATTCCTATCTTTGAGCCTTCTAAAGCTTGATCTTGAGTCTTGAAAGGTTCTTAATTAAGAGATTTGAATCTTGATGCTTGTTACCTGCAGGTGCTAGCTCATTCTTCTTCAGTATTTTGGATCAAGGCGGGACATGCAAAGCTTGTGGCTTCAGTCATGTATTGAATAGTCCACATTTTTCTTCGCTTCTGCACTTGGATTCAACTTCTTGCTTTTCTTTTCTTTGGATCGAGACATCTTCTTTTGGTTATCTCGAAACCTGTGCCTCGAGGTATAAAGTGCTCAGGCACCAAAACAAACCAACGAAATTTTTCTGCCCCAGTTTTCACTAGGAAAAATTCATGAGTTATTTGCAACAAAACTCTATACTACTTCATTATTGAAAGCAGTAAAATGATGGGAGTGGTGTACCCGGAGGAAATATAGACTAGGGAGTGGAGACCCTATGTATAAAATAAAATCAAGAAGGGATTGAAGACCCTATGTTAGAAACTCATCAATTAGGGAGTGGAGACCCTATGTTGGCATCAGGTTATGCTGGAATCAACTAGGAGTGGAGACCCTATGTTGGAAAATCATCAGGTTATGCTGGCATCAATTAGGGAGTGGAGTCCCTATGTTGGAAAATCATCAGGTTATGCTAGCATCAACTAGGGAGTGGAGACCCTATGTTGGCATCAACTAGGGAGTGGAGACCCTATGTTGGCATCAGGTTATGCTGGCATCAACTAGGGAGTGGAGACCTACGTTGAAAAATAATCAAGTTATGCTGGCATCAACTAGGGAGTGGGACCTTACGTTGGAAAGTCATCAGGTTATGCTGGCATCAACTAGGGACTGGGACCCTATGTTGGAATGTCATCAAGTTATGCTGGCATCAACTACGGAGTGGGACCTTATGCTGGAAAGTCATCAGGTTATGTTGGCATCAACTAGGGAGTGGGACCTGATCACGCTCAACTATATCTAATAAAAGACTAAGGGGGCGTTTCAAATATAATCCGGGGTATTATTCCCAGAGTCGATCCCACAGGGAATTAACGTATCAATCAAGTCTTTAGAATACGCAACTTTTACTCAATCAATTCTCTCAAGACTTTTTGAATATAAATTGGTGATGTTTTACTAGTTCTACTGAAAATAATAATAACTAATGATTACTAACAATGTGTTGTAAACAATTATGATAAAGGTCTAAGGCCATGGTTTCCCCCGTTGGTGAACTTACTTCTCATATATTTCATATAACTTGATTAATTATTTCTATCAATCATGAACACTCTATCTACGATAAATCTCTATCAAGTAATTATGATAATTTACTAGACGCACTCTCTCAAATTACGCTAGCTAGATTGCATTACATTTCACTTTAGATTGCACCCGAAGTATCGTTATTTCTAATCCAACTTCTACACCCTCGGTTATGACTTTCGTCTATACTCTGGGAGTGGTGTTGTTCAAACAATTACCTAAATATGCACTCTCTCTCAAGTAGATACATACTAAATAGGCACAGCTAATTGATGG